>JAZKJV010003158.1:0-246319 GCA_037367405.1 Ottelia alismoides | reverse complement strand
TTCCCTCTATATATAATTTACCACAATCGAGTTCTTCCTCCTCTCTTTGAAATAAAATAACGTAATCACATAAAATAAACAAAACACCAAAGAATAAACTTAGGGATATATAGTATCTAACTTGAGAAGAATACCTGCAAATTCCACATGTAAAACGAAATTGATTTATTTTCAGAAGAAGATCTACAACCACCCCTATCAAATCCTCAACATTCACAACTTTTATACACCAAACTTGGTAGAACACTTCTTTTACATGGATAACACCCCAAGAGAAAACGTAACAATAAAAAATAAGACTTCAAAGTACAAACAATAATATCCATGACACCATCCCATCTCATTTAGCAAATAGCGAACATTTTAACTGCAAAACCCCCACGAGCCTATACATCTACTTAAGTAACGAACAAACATGGACCTTACATAGTAAGAAACAAACACACAACACATAGGAAAATCCAACATCATTCGGCTTCACCCTAACGAAAATCAAACAAAAATCAAATAAACCAACCAGAAATTTGAAATTCTGAGAAATGCAAACAAAACAAACATCATCGAGAGAAACCTTACCCAATTGGTCATAATCCCCACGACCTTATACATCCACATATTCAATGAATAGATATGAACCTTACACAGCAAGGAACAAACACAAAACATATAAGAAAACCCAACATCATCGGTCATCGTCATAATAAAAAAACGTCAAAAAAATCAAATAACGCCACCATAAATGCCAACCCTGGGAAATGCAAGCAGAACAAACAACATCGAGAGAAATCTGACCTCTCTGATCATCATAGTAAACGAAATCACAACAAAAACGGAGCAATTCAAAGTAGGAAAACCCAAAGATCTTAATAAAACCTTAACACCTTGATTCGATGTCGGTACACCAAACAACAAATGATGAAAAACCACGGAAACCCTAATGCTTTCATTCGACATTGATACACTAACCAACAAACGATGAACAACCAGGGAAGACACCCATCTGGCCAACAACTGGAAGCATAACCATCAACTCCAGCATATCTACATGTCTCAACCCAAGATGAAAGCCACAAAATCCCTCTCCACCCTCTCTTCGCACACAACCTTCTTTAAGAAGGAAAGCCGACCAACCCATCCATGTGTCAACACACGAATAAATGCAGAAGGATTTGTTGGGAAAGATGGGAATAGAGTGGGAGGGAATGGAAAGCGGGGAGAGGAAGCGGATCGCCAGAGAGAAGAAAATATATGGAATAAAGCAACCGTTTGAGAAAACAGAGGAATTGATAGTAAATACACAGCTCGCATACACGTGTCGAGCAAGAAAGGAATACGCGTCCAAACTGCGCCCAAAGCGGAGGAGAATAGTGGGAGTAAAAAATGGAAAACGGAAGGTGAGAGGTAAACCAAATATAGTAAGAAGACACCTCAGATACACGTGTAGAATAAAGAAGGAAATCGTGTCAATATCACAGCGAAAAAGAAGCATCGTGAATACGCAAAGACTGGGAAAGGAAATATCGGAGAAAAAAGGGAAGACTGGGACGGCCCATGGCGCCACGTGTGAATAATCAAGCAAAAAGGAGGCGTTGGAAATACACGAGTAGAGGGAAAGGAAATAGCTGGGCAGACCTCGGTGCCACGTGTCATCAATACTGGAAGAAACCCAGTAATAGTAAGTATATAGATGTTGAGGGGTTTCACCTAAGAATGTAGGGTTTTTTTACACTTATTCCCCTTCGAGATTCTACAAACGAGATTCTACTTAGTTTTAGTATATAAAATTGTAATATAAGTGTCGAACTTTGGGATAAATTGCGCAGAGACCTTGTAATATACTTTTATTGAAAAAATACCCCTGTCAGCATTGTATTTTATTTTATGTTCTTTTATTTTTATTAATTAAGTCACGTATTCTATGAATGTTGGGAAATATATGTTAGATGCTTAGGAAATATATGTTAGATGCTTAATCTGATGTTCATGCATGCCACATTTTTATTTTGACATTTAATGTACTTTTTCATCCTTAAAAAATCATTTAGGAGCTAAAAATTCCATGTTTGCTTATAAAAATACAAAAAAAAATATAAAACCTTCTTTTGAAATTTTCAAAAAAAATAGAGTATATATTATTATATATTCTAACTCCAAATCGAAAATCAAAAATATATATATAGAAGAAAAACATTAAAAATTACAAAACTCTAATATCCCTATAGAAATCAGTAAAAAAATCCTAAAATTTCTTAAAACAATAGCTTTATGTTGAATATTTTTATTTATATATTATAGTATATACTAAAAATAATTTTGGAAAATTTTGGACTCATTATCTATTTTTAATACCCAAAACAATCTAGTCTATTAATATTACTCAATGTTTTGAAATTTTTAATACTTTAAAAATACATAAAAATTATCAATATTTATATTACAAATATCACAAAAATAGATGAAAATATAAAAAACACAAAAATATTTTATTTTGTGAATTTTAAATATATATATATAATTATATTTAAAATTATAAGACCCTATATATATTATATATATCTTATAATACTTTTATACTTATTATTAATATTACTACTCATAAAAAGATAATATATATTTAAAAACCTTTAAAAAATAAAAAGGAATATTCATGTATATATTTCCACATTTTTTATTATATATCATATATATTATTTATAATATCTATATTATTATTACTATCTAGATAGATAGATAGATATCTTTAAAAAACAAAAAGAAACTAATTTTTTCAAAATACAAAATAAAATTCAAAATTAAAAACATAAAAAGTAATAAAAATATAAAAAATAAATGTAAATGTAAATCCACAAAAATTAGAAAATAGCTGAAAAGGTACAAAAATAATTGTTATTAATTTTTATTTATTAATAATAATTATACCTATCCGGTTTCCTCTCAATAGTTCGACCCCTACATTTATCACTAAATACATATTTGTAGGGTAAAATAAATTTCACCCTGAATCTTATTTATTATTTTGTCTATATTGTGGGTTGATTGTTGATGAGTTCAAAGGTTGGGATCTGAGTACTGTGAGAGTGACCGATACAACGATTGTCGATTTCGACTTGTTAGACATCGCAAGCCTTCCAAGACCGAACTTTAGGAATCCCCGGTCGATCCTCTTTATCAAATGGCACCATTGCTAGGGAGAAACGCTCATGATAGGATTTTTTCCATATATTAGCCATTTTTATTTATTTGTCTTTTATTTCTTTTTTAAATAGTTGTTTATTTGTTCTGACCAATCTTTTTGTTGACTTCTTTGCAAGGGACCACGGAGTGAAGGTGACTTTTTTTGGAGAGTCGGTACACCCGAGCTACGTAGAGATTGTCTCTTTCTTCGTGAGTTGATAGGAGAGAACAAGAAGAAAATAGAGAAAGAGAGAAACACATGTTTCGTGGGGAAGAAGATGACGATCCCTCCCCATGCAATTTATTTTTTATCCCTCCCCATGCAATTTATTTTTTATGAAATTTGCATCAATACCCCCATGGGTATAGGTAACTAAAGAAGGGCCTTTAAGCATACCATCTTCTTGTTGAATTTTTGTTCCTACATTGCACTGATACCCTTGTGTTCATATTTTATTTTGAACCATCATTTTTTATTATTTTGTTAAATCAAAAATATCTGCAACTAATTCTCTATCAAAATATTTTTGATTTATAATTTTACAAGCTTTGGATAATTTATTAAAATTCAAGGAGTGAATATCAGTGTTATTTTACCCATTTTCTCTCTAAAATTCGCATGCCATTATTTCTTATTCCAAAAATTCTCAAAAATCCAGAGATAATGTGCTTTATTGTGCTTTAACTTTTTTTCCAAATTACATTGAAATTGGAGGTGACTTGTTCTTTAAATAATACGTCGAGTGAAATTCGTATTTTATTTTTAATTAGGTCCAGACATAGTATTTTTTCCGCAAACTCAAGTCTCCTGGATTGCAAATTAGAATATCTATTTAAGATAATTTCGTTTTTGTATAATTTATTGATGTGTATTTATTAGGAGTTAATTGCGACAAATCACTATGTTTCAGTAAAAAACTAACAAAAAATCATATATCATCAAAAAATTCTAAAAAATTATTGTAGACGCATTTCATCATGTTTCAGTTCCTGTCAAAGTTTCATAATTTGTACATTCTATTTGCACGAATATTGTTCAAAAAAACTTAAAAAGAATTCATTTTTTCGTCGTTGCATTGTAAGCTCAAAAATTCCAAAAGTACATTTTGCATTAATTGTTGCATAGCATTTCTATAAAAAAATATATATACTTTGCTAATTTGGATCAATTTTGTAGTTTTGGTTTCCTTAAGAACCTAGTTCATTCACATTTATCTTTTTCATTCATATTGTAAAAATATCCAAAAAAATCCTCTTTGAAAACTGTAGACTAAGTGATTTAGTTTGCATCATATGTTGTTTATTTACCTCCTTGAGTCGACCCTGAGGCTTGCCTAGGTTAAATTAACACTAAAACACACATTCGTTTTAATTCGATTGATTTATTCGTGTGGTAATTTTTGATTGATTCCTAAGTACCCGACTGCAACATTAAAATGACAAATTAGTTAAGGTATTTTCTGGTCCGTAAAGATCGCATCACCGTTGCAAGAGAAAGATGCATGTTTTGATCAGAAGTTCTGAAACCATGATGCGCATCCTTTCAAATGCAAGCGGGACCATGCATGCAAAACGATGAAGGCACGTAATACATAATCAAAAGAAAAAAAATAGGCATCTTGACCAGAAGTCATATTCTGTAACATCCCAAGTTTAAGTCCGCGAATTGTTATCATGTTGGAAATTTGATCCTGACAACTTGTTTAGTTCGGGCTAAACTAGACCTGTTGACAACCACCCAAATGCTAAATGCCAAGTTGTCAAGTAATAGTCCCCCACTTTTGTAACATTGTTTTATAACAAACTCTCACACATTGCGAGTCTTAGATGTTGGACTATGTTAATGTGTTATATATTCGGACGTCGAGGTTGGTTAATCTTGTGTTAAAAATATAAGGTTAAATGTGCAATGAAAAGGCTAAGGCTCTTTTCCAAGCTTAGGAAGTGTGGATTTACGTCGGAGCATGCTAGACTATATGTTTCGCTAGGGATGAGCATTGGGTTGGGCTGACTCGGTCCATCTCGAAGTCTGGCCCAACTCATACTCGAAACCATTTTGGGCAGGGCTCGAGCTAACGATTTGAGTCTATTTGTTAACTAGGCCAGATTCGGACTTGGCTCGGCCTAACCCATCAGGCTAAAAATCCCGCTCAAAATGGAGCCCGAATTAAAACTCACGAGCTCGGTCCGATAGGGGCTCTGAATCTAACAATAAAAAAATATTCAAATTCATGAACAACAAAGGATTATCCAACAATAAAGAGATAGAAAAAAAATATAAAATCAAAGTTCATAAGGAAACATACAATCAACGTCAGCAACAGAGGAGGGGTATAAGATTAGAAATCGTACAAACACCCGGACCAGTCTGGCCCAGCAAACCCAGAACAATCGGATCGGTGCAAGCTCGACTTATATCCAACATTTAATGGGTCGGTACGACCTAGCCCTGGCCCATAATAATTAAGTTGGGATTGGATCTGGACCTCCAAAAAATAAAAAAATACGAGCTTAGGCCCGACCCAAAGTTCGAAAAAATAAATAGACATGGGCCTAAGCCCTATAAGACCCGATCTAGGCCCGGTCCATCCTCATCCCTATGTTTAGCTAACAAAGATGGAATCCATTATGATATGGCATGGGAGAAGGTGGATTTTAGGGCAGAAATTTTCTCGAATCGTGTTGATCACTACCATTAGTTGATCGGTCATTATATATGAGAGACTCGTTGTGATCATATATGAGAGACTCGATGTACATACTGACTTGGCATATCCAAAGGAGTTTGATACGTATTCTAGACCATAAAGAGCATCAATCAAAAAACAAATATGAATCCTTTAACGAAGGTTACTTGATTGTAACCATGACCCTGGAGAGGCTACTTGGGAGATCCAGGATAAAATAAGGATAGACTATCGTCATCTATTCAGGTAACTTCAAGAATCCTTTACTCCGATTTTTTTTAATATTATTATTTTTATGTGACCGTGATCTTTTGAGATCGTTGTTGACTTGATTTGTTTATTTTACGCCAATCTTTAAGTTAAAAGACGCACCTCTTTTGAGATTGATATATTGTAAAATCTCTGAATAATATCGGATTTAGGACACCAAGACGCGAATCTCTAAGGTGGCGTTTGGCATGCAGGTTACATGCGGGTTAGGGGAGTTTACCTCCCTTAACCCACATCCCCTTCTCTCCTTGTGGGCCCCACTTTATTCCTTTTTAAAAATTAAATAAATCAATTTTACATCATCAATCCTATCAAAGAAACAATATATTATACCATCATATCATATAAAAATTATAAAATACTCCACTTCTACTCACTTTTTCAAACTTCAATACAATCACATCACAATAACTACTCACTTTTTCAAACTTAAATACAATTATATCACCCCAAACCCACTTCTAACCCACCCCCAGTTTAACACTCTATCCAAAAACCAAAACACAAAAACGAGTTACCCTCTACCAATTTAACCCGCCTTAACCCGCCAACCAAACGCACCCTAAGGCCATGTTTGGTTGGAGAATAGGCCCTGGAATAAGGGGTCAATTCTCCTCCCGACACGGTTCCCAGTGGTACGACTATTCTCCATTATTCCATCTTATTTCACTCTTATTCCTATCTTTATCCCACCTTACCTACCTTTATTTCACCTTATTCTCCTTATTCCTATCCTCCAGCCGAACGGAGAATAGACCCTTATTCCCTATTCTCCATCCTTATTCCTGCTTATTCCCGAACCGCACGAGCCCTAAGGTAGCGTTCGTTGGTGGGGTACATCTAACCCACTCCCTCTCTCTCATGAGTGGGCCTCACTTTATTCCTTTTAAAAAAAATAAATCAATCATCATCAATCCTATCAAAAAATAATATATTATACCATCATATCAAATAAAAATTATAAACTACTCCACTTCTACTCACTTTTCCAAACTTCAATACAATCACAGCACAATAACTACTCAATTTTTTCAAACTTCAATACAATCATATCACAACAAACCCACTTCTAACCCACCCCCAGTTTAAACCTCTATCCAAACACCAAAACACAAAAACGAGTTACCCTCTACAAGTTTAACCCGCCTTAACCCGCGTACCAAACGCACCCTTGGTTCATGGGTTATCTAGGAGAGGGTAATCTTTTTTTGTATTTTGGTGTTTTGTTGATGGGTTTGGAATTGAGAAGATTTGTGTGATGTGATTGTATTGAAATTTGAAAATGTGAGTAGTTATTGAGATGTGATTGTATTGAAATTTGAAAAAGTGGATAATTGTTGTGATGAGATTGTATTAAAGTTTGGAATAATCGGTAAAAGTTGAATATTTTATAATTTTTAGATGATATGATGGTATAATATATATATTTTTGATGGGGAGAGAGTGAGCCCTACAAGAGAGGTAGAGAAATGGGTTTTGAGGGGTAACCCCCTCAAAGTGGGAGTAACCCCCAAACGAACAGACCCTACCCAGTCCTTTCTCTTTCTAATGTGGGTCCCACATTTTCTCTTTTGTAATATATTAAATAAATTAATTCTTTTCATCCACTCTATCAAAAAATAATATATTATACCATCATATCATATAAAAATTATAAACTACTCAACTTCTACTCACTTTTCCAAACTTCAATACAATCACATCACAATAACTACTCACTTTTCAAAACTTCAATACAATTAGATCACAACAAACCCACTGCAAACCCACCCTAAGTTTAACCCTCTACCCAAACACCAAAACACAAAAACATGTTACCCCCTACCAGTTTAACCCGCCATGACCCTCATACCAAACACACCCTACTAGGGTTTACATTTATCTTAGGGTGTGTTCGTTTGAGGGATTACCCCCAAAACCCATACTTTTAACCCACTAATGAGGCCCACTCCCTTCCCATCAAAAAAATATATATTATACCATCATATCATCTAAAAATCATAAAATACTCAACTTCTTCTCACTATTCCAAACTTCAATACAATCACATTACAACGACTACCCACTTTTTCAAATTTCAATACAATCATATCATAATAACTACCCATTTTTTCAAATTTCAATACAATCACATCACACAAACCCTCTCAACTCTAAACCCACCAACCAAAAACACAAACACAAAAACATGTTATCCTCCCCCAGATAACCCACGAACCAAACGCACGAATGAAGTTATCATAATTGCGATCCATTTATTAGGTTCATCATCACGTAAAGTTTACCGTTCATCGATATATACACTATAGTCGGTCCTTCAACCCCACTTACTAAGCACCTCCCTCGGAAGAGTCGTATACGTGATCTTCTGGGCCTTCCTAGAAGGACAATCCTTCTGAAAGTATCCATTTTATCTACATGTAATAAAGATATTTGACCTTGGATTTCTGTTATATTTTTGCGTTATGCTTAATTTTCATATTCTTGCTCTTTGTTTCTTCCTCTTTCAGTGTTGGTTTTCGCCGGAGAGAGCTTCAACGGAAACCACATGATTTTGATTGTTATGTTCATCCTCAGTGGCTATTGATATCTTGAGATCATTGAAGGAGATTTTTCATGTCCTATACTTCAAAGGACATATTTAAGTTCTCTCTTAGATTTTACGAATTTCTCTATTATGAATTTTTCCTTGAACTGCTTAGGAAGTTTCATGTCAATATCAAATTGATCTTTGTAAGGATAAGAAAAGCTCGTGGGACTACTTTGTAACCGTCTTTCCCTCAAACATTTGGAACTTAAGAAACTTAGATAGAGAGCGCTTGTTAGTATCGATATTTTCCGCATTAAATTTCTTATCTAGCTAAGATCCACATTTTCCTAGACCTAGAACTAGTGGAATCGTAGTTGTCAAACGAAATGTCCGACATGATAATGTGTCTACATAAAATATCATGTTCTTTCCCATCATTCGTCGCCTTCTAATGATGTTTTTTTCTCCTCTTGGAATCATAAGCTAATCGTGACTTTAAAGGGATTTCCTTATTTATATTATCATAAGGTAGCCTTTTCCGATCAATTGTGAATTTAGAAACCTTTTTAGTGATTCCACAACCTTTTAGGAAGTTTCATATCAAAATCATAAGGTAATCTATGAGTACCTTATGTTTTCTTGAACACGATATTATGATCTATCAATCACAAGGGAAATCCCTTGAGAGAAAAAAACATCCCCTTAAAAGTTAATGCGCGAGGTTTGGTATGCAACTTTTAGGATTCGATGGTTCACCTTTGTTCTCAGTCCTTGCAGCACCTCAGAAGAACCAGCAACCAAGAGAAGAGAGGGTCGAAAAAGTAGATGATGTATAGATGATGGCGAGAAACAAAATTCTTGATGAGTTTATGCACTCTAGCTGCATGATATGTACCTGATTTTGACCGAAATTCACGGAGTCTAAAATGGTATCTCACACAAGGCGGAGACAACCGTCGTTGTGACGACTCACAATGAATCCTGGACTAAAATCAACAATTAACCCACACTACAGATCAATAATTAGAAATAAATGTGGAGTTAAAATTTATTTTTAACTCTGCACAAAAGATGTATAGGACAAGTATGCAGAGAGTTCGAACACAGGGAGCAAACAAGGTAGTTCAAATAATTGTGTGTGAGTGAGTGTGAGTGATGTCTACACTATGCAAGCAAAGAATTTTTTTGTGGGTTTTTTAATTTTTAATTTTTTTTAATTTTTTATTTAATTTTTAATTTTGTATTTTAATTTTTAATTTTCTAATTTTTATAATTTTATATTTTATATTTTTTTTTCAATATTGGAATATAAAGACAAAGTAATAAAGGAGAAGATAGAATATTAATAAAAATAAGCAAAAATAACCAAAAATTCAGAAATAAATTCTTTTTGGTATTTTTATGGTTTTCTACTGTTTTTGTGATTTTTGGGTATTTTTCAAACTATTTTTGGTATTTTTAAACACTGAAATAAACCAAAACAGTGAAAAGGCTACTGGCTAGGGATAAAATGGGAATTAAAAATAACAAACAACCACAAATTTTTTCCAGACTATTTTTCAAAAAAAGATAATCAAAACAGTAAACTATAGAGCTTGAGTTTGCTATTTTTGGAGTTTTCTACAATTTTTTAGATTTTTTGAAGTTTTTATGTATTTTCGAATTTTAAGGTTTTTCTTTTGCAATTTTTAATGTTTTTTGGATTGAAACTAAAAGAGGTTAAAATAGATAGTAGGGATTTTTTTGGAATTTTTAAGGTATTTTGATATTTTTTTGGTATTTTCTAAGCTAGACAGTAGGCAAAAAGCATGTATTTGATTTTTAATAAATATAAAAATAAAATAAAACCAAAAACTAAAAATGGAGCTTTAATGTACAGGCACACAGGAGCTTAACCCTAATTTTTGAGAATTTTTGGAATTAAGATGATGGTCCAAATAATTACGTTAATCACACAAAAATTAAAGGTCTGGTAGGGACCTTTTAGCAAAAAGACAAAGCTCCAGGGGGTTATAGGCAATTTTCACACAAAATTAATACTGAAATAAACAACTTCTGGGCCAAAAACCAATCGCCAAACCTGGCGGGGCCTTGTAGCAAAACTCCTACCCTCGCGCGTGCAACGCACGCGCCTGGGGAGGGGTAGATGGTAATTACCCAAAACGCGGGAGACTACAATACAAAATGGCCAAAGGGTTTTAAGATAATAAAAAATGTGCTGGATGATCGCAAATACAAAAAAAGGCAGAGGGTTTAACTGCAAAAATGCCAAGTCACGTGCGCCGACGCACGTGACCTGGCGGGGGCCAATACGCAATAATACAAAAACGCAGGGGGGCCTTTATTAAATTCTACAAAATAATCAAAGCGCAAATGAAAGTTTAAAGGTTTCTGGAAATTACACAAAAAACATGGGGGCGCATGTGCAAAATCCCCCACTAATCCACGTGGCACGCGTGGATGCTCTTTGATGAGAGAAGATCGGACGGTGGGGCTTCCCTCAGACGCGGACGGCCCTGATAAAAGGGGAGGGGGGAGATGAACGGCAGCTGTAGCTTGCCCCCTCCCCCTCGTTCTGTTCTGCACAGGCGTGCGCGGGCAGCGGCGGCGCGCATGCAGCGGCGTCCTCCTTCTCCGGCGAGCTCGAGGTACCCCCCTGGTGGTTAGGCGTGATGTCCAGTACCTGCGAGATAAAAAGGGGCTCGAGAGCAGCTTCTCGGCTGGCTCGTTAAGTGCCTTGGGTGCGGTGACGGAAGGTGGTGGCTCGCCGGTGCGAAATCCGGCGAGTTGTGAAGGGGTTGACGTGGTGGCATAATCACGAAATGAAGGGGTAGAAGTTGAGGCTACAGCTACTGTAAATGAAAAAAAAATGCAAAGGAAAATACAAGAAAAAAAAACAAAGAACCTCAGAGCAAAAATGCTCGAGATTGACCTCGACGGCGGCACGGCTACCGGAGGTGGTGGAACGTTCTCAAGCCTTCACCGCACCTCGATGAGGGAGCTGGGTCGACCCTCTGTCACCGGGGACTCTCAACAAGGGATCGGAGGTCTCAGCTTTGGCCAAAAGAAGGTTCAAAGTGAAATGGAAGTGTGGGGGTTGGTTTTGAAACTTGGCCGAGAGGGCTCCTTGATCGAGGTATATCGGGCGGCACAGCCATCCATTCCCCGAGGAGATCGATGGGCGTGTAAGAGGAGGTATCGAGGAGAAAAAGTCGTCAAGGAACCTTCACGAGATGGTGTAAGGTGCGCCCTCCAAAAAGCGTCGAAGTCGAGGAAAAAAAATAGTCTGGCACGCAGCAGGCAGGGGTCCGAGAGTTGACCCGAGGTCAACTCTCCAGCTCACCTGGTTGGTCCACGTGGACCAACCAGGAAAAAGCCTGGAAAAATATCTTGTAAATTCAATAAAAAATAGAAAACGAATTATTTAATTTTTTATTATTAAATAAAAAATGTTTATTATTTTATGAATTAATTTATGGTGATTTTTAATTATTTTTATGAAATGTATTTTTACAAGTTTACCTTTATGCCCTTTATAGGTATAATACCTATATATTTTAGTATTTTATTTTTGTTCTGTGTATTTTAATTTTATTATTTTTATTTATTATTTTATATAATTATAAAATACTTATATACACATAAATGTATTTTTATTTTAATTTTCTAATATAATTTGTATATTTAATAAAACATAAGAATGTATCATATAAGAATGTATCATATAGGTATAAAAATGCAAAAATAATGAATAAATAATAAATTGAATATTTTAATCAGTACAAGTATACCATGAGGGTCGAAAACTCAACTTTCAAACCGTAGCCCCACTAAATGCGAAACCACCGCCATTAAATAGCTTATTTTATTCTATATACAATTAAAGGTGAGTTTGTTGTATTTTGAGTTTTCATTTGTGAGATACGGGTCTGGGAAGTTGGGATTCTGGATTTTTATTCAGACCATAACTTTTTATCTGTACATTATTTTTCAATGAAATCAATTTCGTATTTTTCTTTATTAAATTATCTACAACTTTCATGTACAAAAATTCTTTATTTGATGTATAAAAAGTGGAACCAAAAATAGGACCCAAAATGAATAAAGAATGAATAGAAAGTATAGGTATTTATACTGTATTTTTGACCTTATCTCCCCCTACTTTATTCCTGGTCGACCTATTCATCAAGATGCCTAGGTCTCGGGGTTTTGGGTCATAAAATATTTACAATATTTTATTTCTTTTTCTTTTCTTTTATTTATTCTATAATTTTGGCTTTAATTACAACATTTTATACACTAATGGAGTGCACATGCATGAATGCTAAGATGCTATATTTAAGGCTATTTACAGGCATTTGCTAGGGTTTTTGGTACCAAAATGATAGAATAAAGATGATGAAATGTGGATTCATCATCCCCCTATACTTTACCTTTGCTAGTCCCTAGCAAACACTTATGCAATAAGTGCAAAAAGAAAAAGAAAGAAAAGAAAAAGACGAACTTGGATTTTATTTGATTATCAAACTTGTCTTCACAAAATCAAAGTTTGGAACTTAAGTCGGACCTTTGAATTTTTAGTGCGGGCGGAACCTCAATGAGAACCGAATTTGAAATCAAACAGTCCTTGAGAATCCCAAAACTCTGCTCAAGTCTCCTCAATAGCCGGATCAGAAATATCTCAATTCATACGCAAACCCCTACGACTATGAGTCTGACTTGTACAATGTAAGTGATAGTGGCTCTTCCCAACTAGAATGACAAAGAGACTGACTTCTCCAGTAGGACAACCCAATGATTCCCCAATCCAATAACTCCATCCTCGAGGAGCGGGGTATTCCCTTCTAAGTTCAAGTGGCAACCAGCTCAAGAGGAGGGGGTGAAGAGAAGAATGGACGGTAGCCAGTGTAGCTACCTATCCTGGGATGCAAGACCAGTGTAGGCAAGTCATCCTGCTGCAGGCTCACATGATATGACTTTGGAACTCAAGCTTGCTTATTGACTTTGTACATATTTTGCAGGCTTTTTATTTTTGTACATGCCTGAACTTTTTTTTTTGGAATACTATATACAACATCATTTACATAAAGAGTTTTTCCTCTTGAGCCAGTAGACTATCCCTCTTTTGAAGCTTTATCACAACCCACAACCTCTTGTCTTTAGACTTCCTAATCACTGGACGGGTTGGGGTGCACTTCCCTCCCTAGAGGAGGACAAATGTTTCCACTTGTGAGCGTCTCATACCGGCAAATCCAATCCCCTCACCACTCCAACTGAGTTGAGCCATATGAAAGGTGCAGATGTCCAAGTTAGGTCATTATCAACAAGAGTCGTGCGTATGCTCCGAAATACTCTACTTAGGCAGTCAAGAATCCATTGAACTAAGTCCCGTGATCCTCAAAGAATTAAGTCAACTAGACCTGAAGTACCTCAAACCCAGTTCCTATAAGGTTCCTGTTATTAGGTAGATTTTAAGGTCCAATCAAGCTCCAATCTCCGGATTTTACTTAGACTTGTTCAACTATCAAACTCAATCCGAAAAATGCTCATGCTATGCAAATGATATGCAGAAAATATTTTTGTGATGCAATTTTCACAGATTTTGAACTTTTTATGGATTTTTGAAAAGATGATGCATGCATTTTTGTATTTTTCAGAAAGATTTTTCAAATGTTTTTGGATTTTAGTTTTGCAAATGTTTTTGGGGTTTTTGAAAACAAAAAGTTTTGGCTTAAATCTAGGTTAAAATATGTACACGGGGGTGCTTCTTATAATTACAAGAAGTGGATTTTAAGGATTTACCAGGGTAAGTGGTCAGTTGTATACATATATAGTGGATTTTAGGTGTGATGTAAATATTCCTCAAACTTATTTGACACAAGCTTTTCACACAATTTTGAAAACTATAGTCCACAATAGTTTTTACAAACAATTTTACAAACATGTACACACATTTGAAAATCATTTTGCAAAGGTTTTTCAAACAGTATATTGATTTTTCAAAATATTTTTGCAACCATTTTTCAAACCATTTGCAAATCATTTTTCAAACATTTTATTTCACACAAAGAAAAGAAATTTTACAAAACACACATTTTTCACAGGTTGAAAACATGTAACAAAATATTTTCAAAATAGTTTTCAATAGATGTTCACGAAGATTTTCAAACTATTTTTCAAAAACATTTTGCAAAAAACATTTTCACCTGATTTATTAATCAATAAATACACAAAGGAATTTGAGGAACAAAACACCTTTTTATTAGGGATTTTAATGAATTTTAAAGAATTATTAGCCATATTATTAGGAAAATACGAAAGTACGAGTTATGGCTAAAGTATATATGTAGTATATACGACCCCCCTATACTTAGCTTGAGCTATGTCCTCATAGATCGGAGAGAAAAGAGAAGACATAACTCGTACTAAGTATAGACAAGTCTAAAGAATAAATAACTAATGAATGAATCATTGAATGAGAAGTTGACCACCCCCCCATACTTAGGATCAAGTAATCCTAAGTATAGCAGACTGTACACAAAGCAGGGAGGGTCAAGGGTGGGAATGAACAGATCATATTCAGATTGTCTCCCCCTATACTTAGGGTAAGATATCCCTAAGTATAGACAAGAAGAGGAGACAATGGAGAGGATCGAAAATAATAGAACAACTCGAGGTGCACACCCCCCTATACTTAGGATAAAGTACGTCCTGAGTATGGAAAACTGTCTACAAGGGCGGCACCTTTTTGCTAGATGAAGAAGATAGAAAAGGAAAAGAAGAAAAGAAGAAAAGGGAAGAAAAGAAATCAAAAGGTAGATGAACAGATCGTGAGGATGTACACATCACTCCCCCTATACTTAGGGTAAAAGAATCCCTAAGTATAGGCAACAACAGGAGTGATGACACTGAACGACAAAAGAGCACTCGGCTCGTCCACCCCTCCTAAACGTAGGACAAAGTGCGTCCTAAGCAAGGCAAACACGAGAATGGATGGACGAGCAATACGGGAGAGACAGAGATGAACAAAGGAGAATGCATAACAGAGGTGGATGTACATATGATCAAGAAGGCCGAAAGCTAACCTTCTTGCGAGACCGCTGAGGGATAGATCTGGTATGGTGTATGTCGACATCGGGATCCATGGTGGACGGAGGCCGATCAGGGTCGACACAGTGAAGGCCCTCAGTGGAATCAAATCGAAAAGGGACGAACTGGTCAATGGAAGCAGTATGGCTAGGTTCTCCCTTGGTGGTCCTATGGTGTGAAGGCACAAACGGGTGAGTGGAAGAAGTACGACTAGGTCCGGCCTTGGAAGTCTCGCAGATATCGAAGTGGAATGGGACAAACTCATCATCCTCTGAAGAAGTGTAATCGGAGTCGTCCTGCGAGGGATCGTCCAAGTCAAAATCAAAAGGCACGAAATCATCAGTGAAAGTATACGAACTCTGTTCGTCCTCAAGACTCTCACCTGAATCCTTGTCTTCAACAAGAGGTCTGAATCTATAAAAATAAATGGCAGCATCATATCCGACCTCAATCATCTTTACTTGTGAAGGACCAGGGACGGACATATCAATGGAAGTAGTCAAACCAGGTCCGTCCTGCCTAGTCTTACCTAGGTCATTTGTTTCCTTATTAGGTCTCTCAAAATAATGGGCAACATCATAAACGTCCTCAATCATTTTTACCTGTGAGTGGCCAGGAACGGACTTATCAGTGGAAGTAGTCAAACCAGGTCCGTCATGTCTAATCTTGGTATCTGCCCTCCGCTTAAAAGGTTCAATCACATAAATACTCTGGATCTCATCAACACATCACCATACACCAGGAGGAGGAACAGTGAGGTCCATGCTTTCCGACTTCCTCCCCTTTCGGGGTATCCGTCGGGTCTCATCAGAGATCGCTAAGCAAACATCTCTACTAGCATCAGATCGGTCATAGGCCTCGGAGTCAGCTATAATAGGTGAAGGTGCATCAGGTGCAGGTCTCTGGTCAACTGTGGGTGCGGTGATCGCCACTTCGCTCTCGTCAACAGGACGGAAGCGAATCTCTCCTGATCTGTAATCAATAACGACCCTCGCAGAGGCGAGGAATGGTCGCCCCAGGATGATTGGAGATGGCTCCCATGTGGAGTTCTCCATGGGCAACACGACAAAATCAACATTGTGGCTAGTGCCCTGAATAGAAATGACGGCGTTTTCAAGGATACCCTTCGGCCTCTTGATAGATCCATCAGCAAACTGAACGATCATCCTGGTTTTCTTTAGAGGCCCTAAGTGAAGAGACTGTACCAGTGAGAAGGGTAGTATGCTAATAGAAGCACCGCCGTCTAGGAGAGTGCGATCACAAGTGTAGTCAAAGATGGTGCAAGTGATGAAAGGTGTAGCTGTGTTCTTCTTCTTGGGAATGGGACGGTGTGTGATGGTGAGGGCAGTGGCCATGGTCAAAATGTGACGCTCAGATCTGCTCCTCCGCTTTCTCTTCTTAGGAAGAGGAGCAGATAATTGGGTCATGGCCTGCTGAAGTGGGGCACGGATAATCTCATGAATAGTAGCCACCACTTCGAGTTCAGATAACATTTTTTTGAATTTTTGGACTTCCTCCATACAAGGGAGGAAATCAGAATCAGCATATACACGAGGCATTCCAAGAGCAGTCTGTACAACGGCATCCTCGGGGTCAAAGGTGGGACTAAGTGTGAATGGATGTGTGGTCAAGGGCTCTGGCAAGTGGACTCTCTCCTCAAAATATTGATCAACCAAGTGTCTCCCGAACTCTTTTTGAATTTTTAATTTTTTTCTCATTTTTTTGTATTTTGGGCGATTGCAAGCTCCCATGATCACCTATAAGTAAATCCGAATCCCCAACGAAAGGAGCATTAATCTGATTATTCCTCAAGATCGCGAGATTGTCATTCATCAAATCAATGCTCACCATCATCCGATTCAAGATATCATTCACAGAGATCGGGGGAGGTGACTCCAACAGGTCAGACTCGGGTGGATGTGACGGTGGAGGTGGATAATATACAGGTGAGGGTGGAGATGGGTAGAAGTCCGAAGTCTGATACTGTGGCTGAGGCGGGTATGTACAGAAATCAGAAAAAGTAGGAGGAGGATCCTCCTGATAAAAGGGAGGTGGACCGGCTGGAGCGAGCGAGGAATTCGCAAAGTCCGGAAAAAAATTACTCCAGGGATCCATCTCGAAAATGATACGGGGAAGCACGATGGTCAAGTCAAGAGAGTGAAGAAGAAGGCGCAAATGCGCAGAGCTGATCTAGGACGCACACAAAACAATCACAAACAAAAATGGAAAGAATACAAACCCTCAATTCACCTACTCAACTCGGTAGAGACCGAAAAGTCGGTCTTTTTATCTTGTCTGTTTTAGAGTTAGGTGAGAAGTCAAAGATTGCACAAACACTTAGGGGGCTGAATGGGATTTGGGCACCATCCTTAGTGTGTGCGCGAGCAAGTAAAAACAAAGACAATGAGGGGATTACTCGCCCCAAGACAAGATTTTTCTTTTTGATCGGTTTTAGGGTCAAGTAATATTAGCAGTCCCAATTTTATTGATTATCAACTTTTTTTTGGATTTTTAGTTGAGAAATGCACGCGCCTAACGAGGAGTCAATTCCTTTAAACACCTAGGTTGGCAAAATCAGAGGGAGAGTCGGAAAAGCAATGCAAACGGCAATCGATGATGAATGCTAAAGAGAAATGCTCACCTTGCCTCCAGCACTCTACATGCAAGGATGCTCAACAGAATTGAAACCTATCTATATGCAAATGCAAAAGCCGATGAAATCGCCCTAAGTTTTAGAAATTGCTATTATCGGGAAGAACCACAAGTTGACCTCCAATCCTCAACCCAAGAGTCCGGTCTAGGCTCACCCCTCCTCTGCTCAACACACTTGAGTTTAGGAGAAAGCGCTTTGCGGGGAGAGCTCGCGGCGCGACGGATTGAAGGTGATGATCAACTGTTTAAAATTTGACTAAGTCCAAACGAGACTATAGGTGCATGCAAAATATTAAGTGTTTGGCCTTAGTCTATCGCAAGCAATCCTAAAACTAGGGGCTCAATCACACAAAATAACTAAAATCGAAAAACAAAACAAAATAAAAAGAATGCGAAGGAAAACGCGAGAAAAGCCGCGGCGAGCCCCCAAGTGAACAATCACTTGGAAATTAGGCTCAAGAGTCCAAATGTCCGGGGGTACCTGTATTATTACAAATTAAGAGTCTCTCACTCACTTAAATTACAAAATGAATACAATGCAAGAAAATAAATGCTAAGAAGTTGTCTTGCAAAATCCTCCAAGTCCTTCTTCGTGCTAGGCCAGAGTCGCTTCACGTGGGTGCGAAGGTGCTCCAAGAGGGGCTCCTCCCTCGATCCGCGTACCTCGCACGGAATCCAAACAAGGAGATTGGTTAGACAATTCAACAGATATATCAAAAATAATACAAATAGAAATAAAAGCCGCGAAATGCAGACAAATGATCACAACACAACAAAAATGAGATCTACGCGTTGTTGCTCCCCGGCAACGGCGCCATTTGGTTTGGCCGAAATTCACGGAGTTTAAAATGGTATCTCACACAAGGCGGAGACAACCGTCGCTGTGACGACTCACAATGAATCTTGGACTAAAATCAACAATTAACCCACACTACAGATCAATAATTAGAAATAAATGTGGAGTTAAAATTTATTTTTAACTCTGCACAAAAGATGTATAGGACAAGTATGCAGAGAGTTCGAACACAGGGAGCAAACAATGTAGTTCAAATAATTGTGTGTGAGTGAGTGTAAGTGATGTCTACACTATGCAAGCAAAGAATTTTTTTGTGGGTTTTTAATTTTTAATTTTTTTTATTTTTTAATTTAATTTTTAATTTTGTATTTTGATTTTTAATTTTCTAATTTTTATAATTTTATATTTTATATTTTTTTTCTTTTTTTTTCAATATTGGAATATAAAGACAAAGTAATAAAGGAGA
Source organism: Ottelia alismoides (assembly GCA_037367405.1). Taxonomy (NCBI): domain Eukaryota; kingdom Viridiplantae; phylum Streptophyta; class Magnoliopsida; order Alismatales; family Hydrocharitaceae; genus Ottelia; species Ottelia alismoides. The sequence continues at coordinate 226,655 of JAZKJV010003158.1, read as the reverse complement.
AGATAGAATATTAATAAAATAAGCAAAAATAACCAAAAATTCAGAAATAAATTCTTTTTGGTATTTTTATGGTTTTCTACTATTTTTGTGGTTTTTGGGTATTTTTCAAACTATTTTTGGTATTTTTAAACACTGAAATAAACCAAAACAGTGAAAAGACTACTGGCTGGGGACAAAATGGGAATTAAAAATAACAAACAGCCACAAATTTTTTCTACACTATTTTTCAAATAAAGATAATCAAAACAGTAAGCTACAGAGCTTGAGTTTGCTATTTTTGGAGTTTTCTACAATTTTTTAGATTTTTTTGAAGTTTTTATGTATTTTCGAATTTTTAAGGTTTTTCTTTTACAATTTTTAGTGATTTTTGGACTGACACTAAAAGAGGTTAAAATAGACAGTAGGGATTTTTTTTGGAATTTTTTAAGGTATTTTGATATTTTTTTGGTTTTCTAAGCTAGACAGAAGGCAAAAAGCATGTTTTTTTATTTTTAATAAACATAAAAATAAAATAAAACCAAAAACTAAAAATGGGGCGTTAAAGTACAATATACAGGAGCTTAACCCTAATTTTTGAGAATTTTTGGAATTAAGATGATGGTCCAAATAATTACGTTAAGCACACAAAAATTAAAGGTCTGGCAGGGACCTTTTAGCAAAAAGACAAAGCTCTAGGGGGTTATAGGCAATTTTCAGACAAAATTAATACTGAAATAAACAACTTCTGGGCCAAAAACCAATCGCCAAACCCGGCGGGGCCTTGTAGCAAAATTCCTACCCTCGTGCGTGCAACGCACGCGCCTGGGGAGGGGTAGATGGTAATTACCCAAAACGCGGGAGACTACAATACAAAATGGCCAAAGGGTTTTAAGATAATAAAAAATGTGCTGGATTGATCGCAAATACAAAACAAGGCGGAGGGTTTAACCGCAAAAACGCCAAGTCACGTGCGCCGACGCACGTGACCTGGCGGGGGCCAATAAGCAATAATACAAAAACGTAGGGGGGGCTTTAGCAAATTCTACAAAATAATCAAAGCGCAAATGAAAGATTAAAGGTTTCTGGAAATTACACAAAAACGTGGGGGCACGGGTGCAAAATCCCCCACTAATCCACGTGGCACGCGTGTATGCTCTTTGATGAGAGAAGATCGGACGGTGGGGCTTCCCTCAGACGGACAGCCCTGATAAAAGGGGAGGGGGGAGATGAACGGCAGCTGTAGCTTGCCCCCTCCCCCTCGTTTTGTTCTGCACAGGCGCGCGCGGGCAGCGGCGGCGCGCGGGCGGCGGCGTCCTCCTTCTCCGGCGAGCTCGAGGTACCCCCTGGTGGTTAGGCGTGATGTCCAATACCTGCGAGATAAAAAGGGGCTCGAGAGCAGCTTCTCGGCCGGCTCGTTAAGTGCCTTGGGTGCGGTGACGGAAGGTGGTGGCTTGCCGGTGCAAAATCCGGCGAGTTGTGAAGGGGTTGACGTGGTGACGTAATCACGAAATGAAGGGGTAGAAGTTGAGGCTACAGCTACTGTAAATGAAAAAAATGCAAAGGAAAATACAAGAAAAAAAACAAAGAACCTCAGAGCAAAAATGCTCGAGATTGACCTCGACGGCGGCACGGCCGCCGGAGGTGGTGGAACGTTCTCAAGCCTTCACCGCACCTCACGAGGGAGCTGGGTCGACCCTCTGTCACCGGGGACTCTCAACAAGGGCTCGGAGGTCTCAGCTTTGGCCAAAGAAGGTTCAAAGTGAAATGGAAGTGTGGGGGTTGGTTTTGAAACTTGGCCGAGAGGGCTCCTTGATCGAGGTATATCGGGCGGCACAACCATCCATTCCCCGAGGAGATCGATGGGCGTGTAAGAGGAGGTATCGAGGAGAAAAAGTCGTCAAGGAACCTTCACGAGATGGTGTAAGGTGCGCCCTCCAAAAAGCGTCGAAGTCGAGGAAAAAAAACAGTCTGGCACGCAGCAGGCAGGGGTCAGAGAGTTGACCCGAGGTCAACTCTCCAGCCCACCTGGTTGGTCCACGTGGACCAACCAGGAAAAAGCCTGGAAAAAGATCTTGTAAATTCAATAAAAAATAGAAAACGAATTATTTAATTTTTTATTATTAAATAAAAAATGTTTATTATTTTATGAATTAATTTATGGTGATTTTTAATTATTTTTATGAAATGTATTTTTATAAGTTTACCTTTATGCCCTTTATAGGTGTAATACCTATATATTTTAGTATTTTATTTTTGTTCTATGTATTTTAATTTTATTATTTTTATTTATTATTTTATATAATTATAAAATACTTATATACACATAAATATATTTTTATTTTAATTTTCTGATATAATTTGTATATTTAATAAAATATAAGAATGTATCATATAGGTATATTTATAGGTATAATACCTATGTATATAATATATACAAGTATTTTTATTTGTGTTTCTTTTGTATTTTTATTCTGAATTTAATATACATATTTATTATAAGTAATATTTACAAGATTATTAAAATATAAAAATACAAAAATAATGAATAAATAATAAATTGAATATTTTAATCAGTACAAGTATACCATGAGGGTCCAAAACTCAACTTTCAAACCGTAGCCCCGCCAAATGCGAAACCACTGCCATTAAATACCTTATTTTATTCTATATACAATTAAAGTGAGTTTGCTGTATTTGGAGTTTTCATTTGTGAGATATGGGTCTGGGAAGTTGGGATTCTGGATTTTTATTCAGACCATAACTTTTTATCTGTACATTATTTTTCAGTGAAATTAATTTTGTATTTTTCTTTATTAAATTATCTACAACTTTTATGTACAAAATTTCTTTATTTGATGTATAAAAAGTTAAACCAAAAATAGGCCCCAAAATGAATAAAGAATGAATAGAAAGTATAGGTATTTATAATGTATTTTTGACCTTATCTCCCCCTACTTTATTCCTGGTCGACCTATTCATCAAGATGCCTAGGTCTCAGGATTTTGGGTCATAAAATATTTACAATATTTTATTCCTTTTTCTTTTCTTTTATTTATTCTATAATTTTGGCTTTAATAACAACATTTTATACACTAATGGAGTGCACATGCATGAATGCTAAGATGTTATATTTAAGGCTATTTACAGGCATTTGCTAAGGGTTTTTTGGTGCCAAAATGATAGAATAAAGATGATGAAATGTGGATTCATCAGTACCCAAGGCCAAGGGACGAGGTAAACAAACGAGCACATTCATGTACACATCGCAAAGAGTTGTATTCAGAGCACATGCATGCGTGTGCCCCCCCCCCACACACACACATGTCTATCAAAGTTTTGACTAGAATAATGCGAGGCTATTCAAAACTTATTACTCTAAGAGCTTGTTCGGATAAAGCATAACATGTGCCATTTGTGGGGTTTTCTACAAAAGCTGAGGGGTAGTGGTCATATTTCCCCGAACGACCCGATATCGTCTCCACTCAGATACCGACGGTTAGGGATACAAATCACCTGACATGGATGCGGATGCGCAAACAACCACCGCCACAGAAGCATATGAAGAAAAGACAACCCAATATAACGATGGTCGGTCACCTCTTGTGACCACCGGAAAAGAAAGATCACTATAAATTAGAACGGGTACAACTCTATATGTTCCCTCTCTCTTCGCTCTTCTCTCTCTCCCCCCTTCCTCTAGAGGTTACATTATTGTTGTGGTGGTGTGGGGGCAACGCCTCCCACCCCCTCTATATATATAGCTCAATCAGAAACCTATAGTCATATTTCCATTAGGTCTATAAATAAAATACAATTCAATTACTATCAGGATTAGTAGTCACAACCAATAAGATTCCTATGCCTAATACGACTCTGATCCTAACACATGTTTCTACCTCGATGGGCCCCACGGGCTATATTTTATTTCATCTCATGTGGGACCCACACGACAAACAATTATTTCTCCCATTTAATATTTTAAATCAGACACTTCTCTCTTCTATTCAACGAAAAAAATATTATAATATGGCATATTGTTGTATAAAAATTATAAAATACTCACTCTCCGATTATTTTTCCAAACTCCAATACTATCACATCACAACAAGCACTCTAAACAACAAACTATCCATCCAAACACCAAAGCACACAAAAAAGTTAGATAACTCGTTTTTTGAGAAGATTATCCGTTAACAAGATAATCCTCTGTCCAAACACATCCTAAATCAATATAGGAAACGTGGATACGAATGTAAAATAATACAAATCTCCTTAAATAAATGTTGAGGATTGAAGAACCAAGGTATAGGAGGAATTAAAAATTAACAAGCAAACTATATAATTAAATGCACGCGGTCCTAAGGTATGCATTATGGAAATTCTAAAGTTCAAATTGAATGGATTATGAAGCCACGTCCATAAGTATTTGTATGTAGTAGAAGTGCTCGTCATGTTCATTAAACAAATAATATAAAATTTGTGCATGGTAGATTAGGATTATATTATAGATAACACTCAAGCATGTAGCATTGATGCTAATGCACCATGCTGATTAAAAAAAAGAGTGGAGGAGAGCATGGTCATTAGTGAATATTATTAAGGATAAATTATTATCTCTCGGAGTATATTGATTTTTCATAATCAAGTGGTGACATGTGATAAAATAGATTTCATATGAAAACAATAAATTTAATATTTCCGTGTAATTTTTCCTTAATTTTTGTGAGAATAACATGTAATATTAAGTAATCACATCATAATAACATCATTTGTATTTATATCTACAACACTTATCATTTCTTTATCCATCAAATCAATTGAAGAAAACGGATGATAAAGCTCAATTATCTCTTATTCTACTTATGGAGATATCTAAGTCAATTGATCTCTAAAAGGTCATGGAGAATCATATTTGACCTTAATTATATGTGACCACAATTATGACAAAGAAAAGATAATAGAAAACTAATTTGATCCGGTGTACTTGGAAAGATATATATATATATATATATATATATATATATATATATATATATATATAAGAAACTTCTCCGATTAATTTTAAATTTAACCTTAGATGCATTCAGTCCTTTAATTAACTTCCCTAAACTTAATTTTTGATGTAGGCAAATATCATCATATTTGATATAACTATTAACATAAGTATATTTAGTATATTTAGATAAAGACATAACTCTAAGTATGTAAATGTAGCATCTTCTGTAAAGTAGATATTCTATCATATGTATTCGTTCAATAGGTGCATCTGTTTTTATAATATAATAAAACACATATTTTAAATCCTTAAATATTCTAATCCACTTCCTTGTACGTATTTTAAAATAAATTAATATCATTTAAAATGCTAAGAAATTTTATTTCGGTTGAGGGATAGAGGGTATGTATCCTTCCTTACCCACAATTTTTTTATCCCTCTAAAGATGGTCATGAACTATGAACCATACGAGGGATATTGTTTGAAATTCTATTCCTCCATCATCAATCTTTCCCGCTATAGAATTACAAATAATTACCACTTATCTTCAATTTTATCTAACATAATTAACTTCAATTTCGTATTTATTCTTATCAAATCAAATGTAGAATAACCAATAACTACCATTTATCCATCCTTATCACACATATTATATCCTTCCAAATGAACATAAATAAGGGATATAAATAAATCCTTCCTTATCCCATATCTCGTATCCCGCTATAGAACGGGCCCGTTTTTGTAAAACAGTATGTGATGTGATGTTTCAAGGGATTAGAATGATAAATGTAATGTGACATGATATCATTTATTTCTAATATTATTATATTTATGATTAGGTTATATTTCTCATTATGGCTTTTTTTCTAAATTTAAAAGTTGTAAGAAACATGATAATAAGGAAAACTTAGGATCCATCCCGTTTATTTCGACCATTGTTCCAATAGTGTTCAGCCGACAGACCGAACGGTCTGACCACGAGGCATGCGGTGATGATTGATTGAATATTAAGTATTTGTCAAAGCTCCTACTAAGTTTCCCCATGCACTCCTCTCTTTTTTTCATGCTCTCCTCTTTTTTTTGAAAAAAAATTGACCTCAAGTATCATGATTAAATAGAAGTTACGATATACTGTCTCTTTTTTGTGGAATTAAACCCACAAATATGTGCATCTTAATTTGCTTAATATTCAACTAATATGTTTATCTTGTTAACTACCAACTATATATAAATATATCAAATATATGTATTTGATATAATTTTTAAATTTCAATAATTTTAAAAATATCTAACAAAATAAATTAATATATATCATGTATTCTTTATTCAGTGACGCATCTGATTGAATGTTGAATTCCAATCTTTGCAACAATGATTCCATAAAAGAAATGTAGGAGATAGAGTATCTTAGACTCAAATGTGGATTGCATCATTAGCAACTTATTTGCCTTCAAATAAATTGGTAAATTGATCAATTCAAATTTGTATAGTTTACCATTTTTGCATGATCCTTAACACAATATCAGATCACGGCCTTAACTTTATTATATGTTTCTCCTGCACATTAGTTTTGTATTACTTGTTCTTTGTGCCATCGCATTAATTTCTAAGGAATAATGCCATAAAGGCATTATGGAATATTCTGACAAAGAGGGCATGTTGGGCTATCACTTTCTTGGAATATTATCAACAAGTTGGAATCCTCAATCCATGTGCACTTCAAAATTGAGGTGAGGTATATGTGGCTTCCATACAACATAGGCATTCTCTCCTCAAGATTGAGATAGGGTTACCTTCAAAGAAAATAATTGTACATAAATGGAATTTTACACATATATCTCTATAAAATCATAAATTCATGTAATTAAAACACCATCTTTTTCCAATCATCGAAAATTCAACATGGGTTAGATTATGACAAACAAGACGACACTAGAGGTGTTCCATCAATATCTTTCCCACGACCTATGCATTGCGTCAATCCTAGCTTCCTAACTCAAGTCATGACTTTTTCGTTGTTGACATGTTGTGATTCAAGAAGTACATATTTACGATCAAAATATTACTCTATTTATCTAAGTTAGGGTATAGAGATCGAACTGCTCGATTGAGCTGCTCCTGGCACAAACCATAATCTCCTTGATACCACCTTGTTAGAGCTATGCTACCCATTGTCAAAGAGCTCACCGAAGTGTGCTTACTCAATAACCCAAAGGCGTCATCTTGTAGAGAAACTCGATGTCAGTTTTGTTTTAGCTTTGGATTGTTAAGAACTTGTATTAAAGCTCTTTTTGTGTTTTTACCATGGGACTTAACATGACGATGAGGGACAAAATCTATAAGTTGTGTACCACCTACAAGTTAAACTCTAATTCAAAGAGTTGAGTACATGGGCATAAAGAAACATACACTAGGAAGCAAAGAGGTAACCATTTAGGACCTAAGAATCAAGCATTTGAATCTAAGTACCAAGCAAGTACCCACTCAGATCTAAATTTTGAGCAGCCAAACCCTAGAGCCAATCATTCGGATAAAAAAGAACGTGTATGAGAGAGACAACCAAATCAAGACATGCCACTGTATACGTGTTTAAAATTGAGCAAATAGTCATGTCACATGTCTAACAACAAATGAAAAAACAAAGTGATGGGCGAGGTCAATCATTTTGGCTATCCTATTGACTTCCTACAAAATCGAGTTACTAAAAATTTTGGTACTAGTAACAAACAAGATCAACTCAATGAGTAGAAGATCTAGGATAGTTTGATCACGTTAGCAAGGATCGCAATCTTCATTGCCAACAATCAAGAGGAAGTCTCAAATTTCTCAACCGCATGCAAAATTTGCAAATGCCATTGTAGCTAGTAAGAAGAAACATGAGACTATGGGTGATGAACCATATTCTACCTCTATTAAAAATGGTTGAGTTGTAATATAGGAGGCATGAATCAATTCATCAAAAACCACACTTTTGAATATGTGGAAAAAACTAACATGGCAAGTGTACTAAGGTCGAACTCAAGGAACGATGTACATTAGTCAAATTATTTCAATTAGTCTAGGTAATTAATTATTTGCAACAGTGATTTCTATATCATAAGATTATACATGAAGAAAGAGTGGAAAAAATAAACAAACAAAATAAAACAGAGAAAGAGAGATGGGGGGGAAGTGATATGTGAATATGTGTGTGTGTGTGTATATATATTCATCCTCAAGTTAATAATCAATAAGCTCCCAAAATAATTCACAAATCTAAATAAGTTCAAGAAATATTATATCAAATTAGACTAAAAAATGTAAGGTATAATGATCAATAGAACTTTCCTGCAATTATGGAGATCAGTTATTAAGGATAGTTCTTAAAAGATCGGATCCCAAATTTCCCTGAAATATTTATCCTCCGTAAATGGTGTTTAATCAAAGTAATTCATGGAATAATTGTCAATAATTTCTTCTATAATTTCCCTACAGAAAATGATAAACCTGCATAATAATTTAATTCTTAAGAAGTCTGTACATGTCAATTCAATCCGTCAATAAAAATCAATTCAATTACTTTAATTTGTCTCCAATGATAAAGAAAGATGGAGAAATAAAATGGCTTCAAAATGATATAATGTATGCAAAAATTGTAGTTAAAATAACAAAGATATGATAAAAACAAGTTTTGGAGAATGAAATGCAACAAAAATGTGGAGTTTTATATCAAATTGGCCATAATTCCAGAGGTGTCCTTTGTAATATTTCTAAGGGTACGGGAATAACGTGGATTTTTTGGAGACCCAGTGGGGCTTGGATGCAAACTTCTTAAGTGGACGTGTATGGAAGCGTGTGAGGAGAATATGAATGCAATTAGTGGAAGGTGGGTTCTATTGTAATTCTTCCCCACCCACATGCCTCCTGCATGTGAGGGATCAACATAAAAGGAGGCTCAGTGGCAAGCGTACGCATCGTCGAGAGTGAGGGCTGTGGAGAATCCTCAGGCGTCCTGAGCCTGGAGGTGCATGTAGAGGCTCGGTCTGAAATATGGGTAATTGGATCTGATGTAATCCAGCGGTCCAAACATGGTATGGAGGTGGACGATGCTAATGTTATACGGCCTTGATCGGAGGGTCATGGAAGCTAGGTCTTTAGTCATATGATGAATATCTATCAAAGCATGTGCTTCATCGACTTTCACGAGTGGTGGCGGAGAGGCTGGACTCCAGTGAGCCTACCCAAGTGCCACTATGATCATGGGGGGTCAATTAAGGACCTGGAAGCTGAGGAAGGATACGGTGAAGGTGCTGGATGTGTCACAGAGCTCCGGCATTGCGAGAGGCGATGTGGTGATGCTCGATTGTCGAAGGTGGTAGAGAAGACCGGAGCTTTGTTCATTCTTCTGATCAATGATGTGAGGACGATCCAACATAATTAGATAATAAGGGAAATTCTAGGGGGCATGGAGTGAAGGCCTGGAGTATCACGAAGAAGGTGGAGGACCAAGATCATGGTCTATGCAAGACCTGAGGGCGGAGCGGAGTGGAGGAGGTCGTGGAGGAATGGATATCCGATGGAGATGTGATGGCGAAGATCAGGGTGGCGAGGAGAAGCTAGTGTGGTGCCCAATTGGGCCAGAGGTGTTGTGACATGTGAGGAAACTGAAAACGGTGTGAGATTTGGGGGAACTACCCGGATGAGCGGAGAACATCGGAGGAGCGAGGTGGAGCTAATGGTTGAGGCGAATGATGGAGTAGAGTGGTCGCCTTGAAGGACGAGCTGAAGCTCCGAGGTCCTTGCTTAAGAGCTCCAGCGAGCTCTGCAGCTCAAGAGAGCTACAACACGCTCGTGGAAGGGGTGGGGGCGCGAATAGCACCTGGAAATGCCTCTTGTCGTTGCCTTACAAAGGACACATCTACCGTTGTCATTAGAGAGGAGATCCGACCTGAAGAAGGTGATTCTATAGTAGGTGTATAAGAGACACAACAAGGGTCTGAGGGGTTTTATAGGGGCTCGATCGATGAGGGTAATGGCAGAGGGGATCATATTGATGGACGGTGAAGGTGGCAGAAATATGAGGGTTACATGCACGACGGTTTGATGGTGAATAATGGAGAGGAGCGAGATGAATCTGAGGTAGAAATCGTGGGTAGCGTGAGTCAGAGGCATAACTGTCGGCAGAGGGAGTAGTTGACCAGGGTCAACTCATGGAATGCGCTAATTGGCTGGCGGGATTCCGGAGAAGGGCAGAGGGGGTGGCTGAGGTGGACCAACCAGAAGGTGTGGATTGAGGTTGACCGTTGACCAAGAGTTAAAAAGAGAAGAAAATAAGAAAAGAAATAAAAATAGAATTCAAATAAAAAGGCGGTCAATTTGAAAGTTGTTGATTTCATTGAGATCTACAACTTTCATGAAGGATCCAAAATCAAAATAATTCATTTGTATAAAATAATGTTTTTATATAAGTATTAATTACCAATTCATCCCCTATTTTTTATGTTTTGTATTTTTTTGTATTTTTTAGGTTTTAATTAAAGATTAATATATATAAATATACAATATATACATGAATAATCTATTTTTTTATATGTTTTTATAGGTTAAGAAAAAGATGTCAATGATAAAATATGTGCAATATATACAAAATCAAATCTTTTTTATTCCTTTGGATTTTGTGATTTTTATGAATTTTGTTTCTTAGTGCCATGTTAATGAATGAATTAAAGAATGTAAATAAAAAATCAAGTTAAAATAGTTAGTTTGTATACATAAAATAATGAGCACATGTTAGCTAAATATTAGGGTTTATTTATACATGGAAATTAGCCCTAATTTCTCGTCTTGTTAGTAGAGTTAATTTAGTTAATTTAGAGGGCTTATTTGTTGATTTATCAAGGAGATTTTGCTAAGATCCTTATATAAAGAAGATGAATCATGGATTCATCACCCCATATACTTAGATCTTTGCTTGTCCACGAGCAATTTTAATGAATTAGAGGGTTGAATCCCCAACTGTGCAAGTTTGAATACAAGACTTGAAGACCAATCCACGAGTTTAGGTGACTTTCTAAATCTAAGTCTAACCAAGTCTCATCCAAAAGGAACTCAACATTTCTAATTATCAGACTCTCTATGGATACATATATGTGTAAAATGTATGACTTTAATGTGTTGATTTTATTTTCTGGTGTAGAGTCTTTGCTTCGTCCAAAGCCCTAGTCTAAGAGGTGATTGCTAGAGAGTCAGTCTACTGGGGCTAACAAGCGCCTAGCAATCAGTGTGATGACCAATTCTTGAATAAAGAACAATTAACCCACAATTAAATAAGCAAAAATGTGTAAGTTAAATTTTATTATAATTCTACAAAAAATGACATGTATAGTGTAAGTATGTAGAGTGTCGAGCTCTAGGGATCAAATTGGCAGGTAGTTGATTACTAATAATTATTGCTAATTAATAATATTTTTTGTATTTTTTTCTTAATTTTCCATTTTATGTGGGTTTTTTACTATATTAATTTTTGTGAATTTTAAATTATTTTCCTTTTTTAAATTTTAAATTTATATTTTCTTTTTGATTTTGTAAAAAAATTTATTCCTATTTAATTTTTAAAATAAGATATATAATTATATATGATAATATATATTATAGAAATTATATAAGTAATGCGTATATAATAGGTAATATAGATATATATATATAATTATAAATAAGTCAAAATATATTTAAAATATAGAAAATAATTATTTTGTGTTTTTATCTTCTCTATTTTGATAATTTTTAGAGAATTTTTAATATTTTTTTATGGATTGTTAAAGTTAAAAATATAGCAAAACAATGAACAAATTAAATACTCGAGATTTTTTTGATTTTAATAAATAAATATATACACATATAAGTCCAAAATTCACTCAAACAATATATACTATATATAATAAAGAAAAATCAGAAACACAAAGTTATATTTTTAGATTTTAAGATAATTATTGCTATTTTTTATAATATTTTCAGTATTTTTTTTTAATTTTTAAGTTTTACATTTTGAATTTTTTATGAATTTTTGATATGTGGTGGATAGTACTATACTATAGATAATGTACTTTTTTGGGAATTTTTGGAGAAGGTTTTATATTTTTTAGATTTTTATGCTAAAAAGGAAGAAAATGCATGTTTTTATATTTTTAGAAAACTGGAAAATTACTTAAAATGTCAACAAAAGTTTATGTGAGCTCAAGCACAAGTCCATGCATATATATGAATCTTCCTACAATTTTTAGAGCAATAAAACTATTTAACATGCATAAATTACACTAAAATAAAATGCCACAGTTACAAGGACCTAATTGTAATTTTAACAAACCATAATTTCATTTACTAATAGGTCTAGAAAATACAAGGGTATGCATGCAAATATCATAACATCTCACATGGCACAACACACGAGGTGGGAGGACCTATATGTAATTTTATAAAAGTTCAGGGCCCAACAAGCACTTTTTACCAAAAATACTATAATAATTTAAATAATTACATGACTAAATATTAATACTAAAAGGTGGGAGGGGTTAGGTGTAAATTACCCCGATAGTACGTCCTATCCAACATCTGAGATGATTTTGCTGACACGATCGACGACGGACACGCCCCGATACCCCTTTGTCAATCCAACATCAGATCTCTTGATCGATCGAATGGTTGAGGTGCTCCACAGATGGACGGTGGAGATCTAAACTGGAGCAGGGCTTCTCATCCAACGACAGCTGCTTCCTACGAAGAACGAGGAAGAATGGCGCGCCCTGGTTTGTTCGATCATTTGAATATCCATCTTCCTCGCACCTGGGAGGCTCGCAGATACCTCAAATTGATGTCGAAGCTCCTCCGTAGCTCTGGGTACCTTCAAATGGTCCAGACCTCAATGAGAAGAGGTCTAGAGGTCGAGCTACCTAGAGTTGATGTCTCTGATCAAACACCCTTCAGATGGGGTCTTTAGGTACTCCAACCTACACAAAAAGAAAAAAAGGTTCGAGGGTGAAGTTCCTCGGCCCAATTGTTAGTGAAAAATGGGAGGGGATGATTGAATGGATGGATCTCCGGCGGCACTGTGAAGGAAGAGATCGATGGTCTCAATGTTGGCGAGATCGAGGGATCAGATGGTCAAGGATGCAGAGAAGGTGATGAGAAACGTGATGATGGTGATTAGCAATCGGAATAGGGTGGAGGATGGTGAGAACAATGGCAAGAGACAAGAGCTTCGGCATACCTAATATATTGGGATTTTTGCTAATATCGATGGAATTAAACAAAATAAAAGCAGAATTACACTAAGGAATAAAATACAAAAGTAAATGATTGGAAAAGAAGCAATCACCTGTTTAGAGTGGCCGGGAGCAGACGATTGTCGGAGGTGTCTCCGATGATAGTTGAATCACCTCAGATCTCCTCTTCCATGCTTGGGATTGACGAGGTTCACCTTCTGTCACAAGGGATACACTTCGTGCTTCAATCCTAAGGGTTTAAGGTGGATCAAGAGGGATTAAAAATGGATTGAAGGGCTGGAGGTTCATATTTATAGCTGAACACGAGGGCTTCCAGATCTAGGATTTTTGATCGATTCGATGCTCATCTGACAAATCTAGGGTTATGGTATGATGGAGGATTGTATTTCGAAGGCTTCTTGTGAAGCAACTGGGTTGCATAGTGCTGTGAATTGTAGGGAAAATTTTGGAGAAGTCAAGGGGTAGGTGATTTAACCGAAATTCAGAGATCTTAAGTTCCACACAAAGCGGGAACTCAGTCGAAGTGTCGACCACACAAATCTCGATTAAAATCAACAATCAACCCACACTAAAGATCAATAATTAGAAATAAATGTGGAGTTAAAATTTATTTTTAACTCTGCACAAATGGTGTATAGGGACAAGTATGCAAAGAGTTCGAACACAGGGAGCAAACAGGGCAGATCAAATACAAGTGTGTGTGTGTGTGAATGTGTGGTGTCTACACTAAGCAAGCAAACAAAGATTTTTATGGGTTTTAATTTTTCTATTTAATTTTTAATTTTGTATTTTGGTTTTTAATTTTCTAATTTTTATAATTTTATATTTTATATTTTTTGTTTCTTTTTTTCAATATTGGAAAATATAGACAATGTAATATAAGGGGTGATAAAATATTAATAAAAATATGCAAAAATAACCAAAAATTCAGAAATAAAATGTTTTTGATATTTTTAGGATTTTTTACTGTTTTTGTGATTTTTGGGTATTTTTCAAAGTGTTTTTGGTATTTTTAAATACTGAAATAAGGGAAAACAGTGAAAATTGTGCTGGCTGTGAGTAAAATGGGAATTAAAATTAGCAACCAGCAACCAAATATAGAACAAACATAAACTGAGTTTGTAATTTTTGGAGTTTTCTTTGATTTTATATATTTTTTTGAAGTTTTTGAGTCTTTTTGAATTTTCAAGGTTTTTCTTTTGAGATTTTTAGTGATTTTTGGATTGATACTAAAATAGGATAAAATACACACTAGGGGATTTTTTTGGAATTTTTTGAGGTATTTTAATATTTTTTGGTATTTTCTAAACTAGACAGTAAATAAAAAGCATGTTTTTTATTTTTAGTAAATATAAAAATGCAAGAGAATTCAAAACTAAAAATAAGGCGTCAAAATACAAGTTAGCAGGAGCTTAATCCTATTTTTGTGGAATTTTTGGAATTAAAATGAAGGTTTAAATAATTACAACAAGCATCCAAACATTAATCAGGCCTGGCAGGGGTATATATGCAATTTCTCAAACATCCAGGGGCAAACATGCAATTTTCCACAAAAGTTTACACTTAATATTCAATTTTCAGTACCAAACACCAATTACAAAAACCCGCCTGGGTATCTTAGCAATTTTCCCACCAGGGCGCGTGACTTGCACACGCCTAGCGAGAACCGAAAAGTAATATTCCAAAACCCAGGGGCTAACTTGCAATATTTCCAAAAATATAACACTTAATATAAAAGTTCTGGGACCTAAACGAAATACCAAAAAGACCGAGGGCCTCGATGCAAAATGCCCTCACCTCACGTGTACAGGTCACGTGAGGTGACGTGGCAGAGGACCTAAATGTAAATAAAATAAAGACGAGGGTCTTTTTGCAAATTTTACAAAAATATTACACTACCGACGAAAGTTTTAGGACTAAAATATAAATACAAAATGCGCGGGGGTTTAGATGCAAAATACCCTAGGCGCGCGGATCCAACGGCTGCAGATCGTCACTTATACACGTGGCGTGAATCCGGCGGTCGACGACGCTTCGCGTGGACGGCAGAGATTAGATCATGGATGACGATCGGACGGTGGCTACGTGGCACGATCCAACGGCTGCCGCTCGACCTGGAGGGGCTCTTCTATCCGACGGCTGAGAGGCTAGGATCAAGAACAACGTCGGTCGCCGGCGAGGGTGAACTTTGCCGTTCCAGATCTTCTTCCTCCGGCGATGGCATGGCTTCAAAATGGACGTGGAGCTTCCTGGGGTCCTTCTCTTTCTCCTGGAGGCGTCAAAAGACCACGACGACGATCGTGGCACTCGCAGGCGGTCGGCGGAGCTGGAGGGCTCGGCTGAGCTCCGGCGAGCGACAAAATTGCGCTCAGGCGCTAGTCAACGCACTTTGACCCTGCAAAAATGGTTGAGGTACAGGGCAAAATGCCTGGACCTTAGGTGACCGGAATCGAGGCGAAAAGCGAAGCGGCGATGGGTGGCCGGAGGTGCGCTCCGGCGAGGGGGTATGATTTGGCGAAGGGACTGATGGAACTTGAAATTTCTTGAGGGCTTATGATCCTAGAGCTAAGGCGAACCTATTGAGCGAGAAATAAATGGGGGAAGGGGCCCTCGATGGCCGGAGCCAGAGGGAGTAGGGTACCTCGACCGCCGGTCTTGCGGGAGGTGCTGGAGACGCCTCCGACCTCTATCGCCTTGGCTGAGGAGCTTGCTGTGGAGCTGTCACCTCCAGGGAGCTCGGGAGCACGAAGGTGGCGACGAGGGGTGGACCGAAGGGACTCAATTTGAATTCAAAGTAGGGGGGTCGCTTATATTGGGTTTGACCCGAGGTGACAGGGGTCCAAAGATCGACGAGCATCTGGCAAATCTTGGGTCCAAAGACCAAGATTAAGCTCGGGCGAGCTAGATAGATGGTTGGTGAACAATGTTGCAGAAGGATGCAACACAAAAAAGTGAAAGATTTAGCCTCGATAAATCCACAAACGTGGGCAAAAAAACGAGGTTGTCAGGAGCTACAGGGGTAGGGCGACCAGTTGACCGAAGTCAACGGTTGACGCCTCCTGGTTGGTCCACGTGGACCAACCAGGAAAAACCCTGATTTATTATTTTGTTAATTCATTTAAAAATAGAAATAGGCTGAATTAAATAATGATTATAGAATAAAAAATATTCATTATTTTCTGTAGTGTTTTATTATGATTTTTAATTATTTTTATGAGGTATATTTTTATAAGTTTACTTTTTAGCCCTATATAGGTATATTACCTATGTATTTTAGTATTTTATTTTTATTTTATGTATTTTAATGTTATAACTTTTATTTAGTATTTTCTAAAATAATAAACTACTTTCATACACACAAATATATTTTTGTTTTATTTTTCTGATATGTTTTGTATATTTAATAAATTATAAGAGTATGTTATATAGGTACGAGTATAGGTATTATACCTGTATGATCTATACTTGTTGATTTTTATTTTGAGTTTTCTTTGTACTTTTATTCTGATTTTAATGTACATAATTATTATAAGTAATATTTACAACATTATAAAAATATAAAAATAAATAAATAATGAATAAAGAATAAATTGAATATTTTATTCTGTACACTGTACAATGGGGGTCCAAAACTCAACTTTCAAACCGTAGCTCCGCCAAATGCGAAACCACCACCATTAAATATTTACAATATTTTATTCTTTTTCTTTTCTTTTATTTATTCTATAATTTTGGCTTTAATTATAGTATTCTATACACTATGTAAATGCACATGCATGAATGCTAAGATGATGATATTAATGATATTTACAGGCATTTGCTAGGGTTTTTGATGCCAAAATGATAGAATAAAGATGATGAAATGTGGATTCATTATCCCCCTATACTTTACCTTTGCTAGTCCCTAGCAAACACTTATGCAATAAGTGCAAAAAGAAAAAGGAAGAAAAGAAAAAGAAAAACTTGGATTTAATTCGATCATCAAACTTGTCTTCACAAAATCAAAGTTTGGAGCTTAAGTCGGATCTTTGTAATTTTAGTGCGGGCGGAACCTTAATGAGAACCGTATTTGAAATCCAACAGTCCCTGAGAATCCCAAAACTCTGTCCAAGTCTCCTCAATAGCCAGGTCAGACATTCTTCAACTCATACGCAAACTCTTACGACTATGAATCTGACTTGTACAGTGTAAGTGATAGTGGCTCTCCCCAACTAGAATGGCAAAGAAACTGACTTCTCTAGTACGACAACCCAATGATTCCCCAATCCAATAACTCCATCCTCGAGGAGCGGGGTATTCCCTTCTAAGTTCAAGTGGCAACCAGCTCAAGAGGAGGAGGTGAAGAGAAGAATGGACGGTAGCCAGTGTAGCTACCTATCCTGGGATGCAAGACCAGTGTAGTGAAGTCATCCTGCTGCAGGCTCACATATTTGACTTTGGAACTCAAGCTTGCTTATTGACTTTACAACATTTGTACATACTTGCATGCTTTTTATTTTTGTACATGCCTGAACTTTTTTTTAATACTATATACAACAGCATTTACATAAGGAGTTTTTCCTCTTGAGCCAGTAGACTGGCCCTCTTTTGAAGCTTTATCGCAACCCACAGCCTCCTGTCTTTAGACTTCCTAATCACTGGACGGGTTGGGGT
This sequence comes from Ottelia alismoides, assembly GCA_037367405.1. Lineage (NCBI taxonomy): Eukaryota > Viridiplantae > Streptophyta > Magnoliopsida > Alismatales > Hydrocharitaceae > Ottelia > Ottelia alismoides. Next base: position 208,769 of record JAZKJV010003158.1, on the reverse strand, counting down.
GCACTTCCCTCCCTAGAGGAGGACAAGTGTTTCCACTTGTGCGCGTCTCATACCGGCAAATCCAATCCCCTCACCACTCCAATTGAGTTGAGCCATGTGAAAGGTGCAGGTGTCCAAGTTAGGTCATTATCAACAAGAGTCGTGCGTGTGCTCCGAAATACTCTACTTAGGCAGTCAAGAATCCATTGAACCAAGTCCCGTGATCCTCAAAGAATTAAGTCAACTCGACCTGAAGTACCTCAAACCCAGTTCCTATAAGGTTCCTATTATTAGGTAGATTTTAAGGTCCAATCAAGCTCCAATCTCCGGATTTTACTTAGACTTGTTCAACTATCAAACTCAATCCGAAAAATGCTCATGCCATGCAATGCAAATGCAGTAAATATTTTTGTAATACAATTTTCAAAGATTTTGAACTTTTTATGGATTTTTGAAAAGATGATGCATGCATATGCAGATGCATTTTTTTTGTATTTTTCAAAGAAATTTTTCAAATGTTTTTGGATTTTTAATTTTGCAAATGTTTTTGGGATTTTTGAAAATAAAAAGATTTTGGCTGAAAGCTAGGTGAAAATATGTACACGGGAGTGCTTCTTATAATTACAAGAAGTGGATTTTACGGATTTACAGGGTAAATGGTCAGTTTTTCATATATACATAGTGGATTTTGGTGTGATGCAAATATTCCTCAAACTTATTTGACACAAGCTTTTTCACACAATTTTTGAAAACTATAGTCCAAAGTAATTTTTACAAACATTTTTGCAAACATGTACACATATTTGAAAATCATTTTGCAAAGGCTTTTCAAAACAGTATATATAGATTTTTCAAAATATTTTTGCAACTATTTTTCAAATCATTTGCAAATCATTTTTCAAACATTTTATTTTACACAAAGAAAAGGAATTTTACAAACCACACAATTTTACACAGGTTGAAAACATGTAACAAAATATTTTCAAAATAGTTTTCAATAGATGTCCACAAAGATTTTCAAACTATTTTTTCAAACATTTTGCAAAAAATATTTTCACCTGATTTATTATCAGTATATACAAAAAGAATTTGAGGAATGATAACATCTTTTTATTAATGATTTTTAATGAATTTTTAAAGAATAATTAGCCATATTTATTAAGAAAATATGAAAGTACGAGTTATGGCTAAAGTATATACATAGTATATACGACCCCCCTATACTTAGCTTGAGCTATGTCCTCATAGATCGGAGAGAAAAGAGAAGACATAACTCGTACTAAGTATAGACAAGTCTAAAGAATAAATGAATAAATGAATGAACCAAATGAGAAGTTGTCCGTCCCCCCTATACTTAGGATCAAATAATCCTAAGTATAGCAGACTGTACACAACGCAGGGAGCGTCAAGGGTGGGAATGAACAGATCGTGCTCAGATTGTCTCCCCCTATACTTAGGGTAAAATATCCCTAAGTATAGACAAGAAGATGAGATAATGGAGAGGATCGAAATGAAAATGACATAACTCGGCAAACCCCCTATACTTAGGACAAAGTACGTCCTAAGTATGGAAAACTGTCTACAAGGGCGGCACCTTTTTGATAGATAAAGAAAATAGAGAAGGAAAAGAAGAAAAGAAGAAAAGAAGAAAATAAATCAACAGATGAAAAATTGATATGGACAGATGATCTGTACAACGGAAGATAGAAGTGATCACCATGTATGAGATGCAGATGATATGAGTCAAAGGACACATCTCATACCAGAAGAATGGGGGCAACGTCAATGGTCGGCGGATCATGATCTAAATATAGTTTCAGATGTTGACCATTGACACGGAAGGTAGAAGAAGATGATGGTTCAGATATGTCTATGCTGCCATTGTCATGTACCTTCCTGACCACATAGGGACCTTTCCACTTGCTCTGTAATTTCCCTGGAAATAATTTCAGCCTGGAATCAAACAACCATACTCTCTGATCTGGCTCAAACTGTTTATGGCTGATATGCGAATCGTGCCATGTCTTCACTTTCTCCTTGTATTGTAGGCTGTTGGAAAAGGCTGTCTCTCAGTTCTTCCAGGGCTGCCAATTCTGCTCTTCTCTGTTCTCCTATACTCTCGAGATCTAACAGTAACTCAGTGACTGTCCAAAAAGATTTGTGCTTGATCTCCACTGGTAAATGGCACGTCTTGCCAAAGACGAGTCGAAAGGGAGATGTCCCCAATGGATTCTTGAAAGAAGTCCGATAGGCCCACAAGACCGAGTCCAACAGTTGTGACCAATCCTTTCGGTTTGGGCGGACAACCTTCTGCAAGATAGTCTTTATCTCCCGATTCGATACTCCGGTAAGACCATTAGTCTGAGGGTGATACGGTGTGGCAACCCGATGGTCAATGCCGAACTCGTCTGCAAGGGCCCTAACCTTGTCATTGATGAAATGAGACCCCCCGTTTGAAATCAAGACTCTAGGTACCCCGAACCATGAAATGGTATTTTTCCTCAAGAATTTGCACACGGTTTTAGCATCTGCGGCTCGGGCGGGGATGGCCTCAACCCATCGGCTAACATAATCCACAGCGAGCAAAATATGCTCGAATCCCTGACTCTTAGGAAATGGGCCCATGAAATCAATCTCCCATGCATCAAAAACCTCACAGAAGTGAATGGTTTGCATGGGCATCATGTCTCTCTGTCCGCAGGTTCCCATTTTCTGACAGTCAGTACATCTCTTCACGAACTCATCAGAATCCTTGAAGAGAGTAGGCCACCATAGGCCGGATTGAAGCACCTTCTGTGCTGTCCTTTTTCCATAATGATGTCCTCCTGCCTCAAGCTTGTGGCAGTATGTGAGGACGCTATGATGCTCTTCTTGAGGAATGCACCTCCTCCAGATAATGTCCCCTCCTTCATGATAAAGGACGGGATCCTCCCAATGATAAAACTTGGCCTTCGCCAGGAAGGTCTCGAGTTTCTGCCTAGGCCAACCTTGTGGGACTGTCTTGGCGACAAGATAGTTCACAATGTCAGCGTACCACGGGAGCGAGGTGATATCCAAGATCGCCTCATCTAGAAATGTCTCATTGATAGGTGCGCTGGGCTCAGATTCCTCAAGATTCTCCAATCTGGAGAGATGATCCGCCACCACATTCTTGACTCTAGGCTTATCCTTAATCTCAATATCAAATTCCTGGAGTAGAAGGATCCATCTGGTGAGACGTGCTTTGGCATCCTTCTTAGCCATTAAGTACCGGATGGCGGTGTGATCAGTGTAAATAGTCACTCTAGATCCGAGAATATACGATCGATACTTATCAAGAGCGAAGACTACGTCCAGTATCTCTTTCTCAGTCACAGTATAATTCCGCTGAGCGGCATCCAAAGTACGACTGGTGTAGTGAATGGCAAAAGGTAATCCATCCCTCCTCTGTCCAAGCACAACCCCAACGGCAAAATCTGAAGCATCCGTCATGATCTCGAATGGGAGAGACCAATCGGGTGGCTGAAGGACAGGAGCTGAAACAACCATATTTTTTAGAGTCTCAAAAGATGCAAGACACTTATCATTGACAATAAACTCGGTGTCTTTTGTCAGCAAGTCAGTAAGCGGTCGGGCAATACGACTGAAGTCCTGAATGAACCGTCGGTAGAAACCGACATGCCCCAGAAAAGACCGCAACTGACGCAAGTTGGATGGCGGATTGAGTTTTCTGATGATATCCACCTTGGCAGGATCGACCTCCATGCCCCTGTTGGAGATGATATGACCAAGGACCGTCCCTTGAGTCACCATGAAGTGACTCTTCTCCCAAGATAAAACAAGATTGACCTCAATGCAGCGCTGAAGCACACGGTCTAGGCAGTCAAGACAAGCATCGAACCCATTGCCATAGACCGAGAAGTCATCCATGAAGACCTCTAAACAGTCACCCACCATGTCGGAGAATATGGACAACATGCACCTTTGGAATGTTGCTGGAGCATTACATAGACCAAAGGGCATCCGTCTGAAAGCATAAGTCCCAAACAGACAGGTGAATGTTGTTTTCTCCTGGTCTTCGGGCGCAATGGCCACCTGATTGTATCCAGAGTACCCATCAAGAAAACAAAAATGACTCTTCCCGGCTAGCCACTCGATAATCTGATCAATGAAGGGTAGCGGGAAGTGATCCTTCTTGGTGGCCTCATTCAGTCGTTTGTAGTCCACACAGACCCTCCAAGAAGTGGGTACTCTGGTAGTGATCTCCTCTCCAGACTCGTTGACAACTGTAGTGATACCCGTCTTCTTGGGTACCACTTGTAAAGGACTTACCCATTTGGAGTCGGGGAGATGGGATAGATGAAATTGGTGCTCCACCACCTTGAAATTTCTTTCATTACTATGTCTCGAAGATTCGGGTTCAGCCGTCGTTGGAACTCACGCGACGGCTTAGCGTTATCCTCAAGATAAATGTGGTGGGAGCAAAGATTTGGGCTCAGCCCCTGGAGATCAGCTATACTCCAACCGATTGCCTTGCGGTTTCTTTCAAGAACCTCCATCAGACGAGATTCTTGTTCTCCAGTCAAATCTGCTGAGATAATGACTGGGTGCATTTCTGGCTCACCCACAAGGAATCTATATGTCATCGACTGCGGTAGAGGTTTCCGTTCTATACAACTGGGAGGTGGCAGATATGGCTTCTGATATGTCTGTGTAAATGCTACCAGGTCTGCATGGGAGAACTCTCGCTCTTCATGAATCTCTGACGAAGGACGGCCTGCTAAATCATCAATAAACTGCACTGGCTCGCACTCTGTCATGGTTGTCGGCTCAGAAGGAATCAGACAAGGTAAATAATCATCAAAATCATCCCAGTCAATGTCTGAATCTGAGGGATCAGAAGAAGATGAGCAAGAATGGAAATCATCGGCACCACTCATCCCGACACTGTCAGCCTCAAGTGTATCCTCATCTAGGGATGTGCTCTCCCGGCTCTCGACTGCCATGAGCTTGAGATATAGTGAATCTGTAGGCAAGGCGAGGGTCGGTGCTACAGGATCTGTCCCAGATGATTCATCATCAGTCATCACGAAATCACATACCTGGTGGATATCTAGCTCATCCTCTGTCATCTGCTCGGCTTCACTGGACTGCTCCGAGCACTCTAACTTTCTAGCTCTGGTTTCCTCGATCGTCTCTATTTGTATGGTTTCGCCCTCTACGCGAAAACATACCTTCCCGCTATCATGGTCGGTCACCGCCTTGGCTGTGGCCAAGAATGGACGTCCGAGTATGATGGGGCCATCGGTTACCGACTCAGGGATCTCCATGTCCAACACACCGAAGTCCACGGGGAATTTCAGGCCCTGAATGGTAACGACCACGTCTTTCAATAACCCCTTCGGCCTCTTAGTCGACCTATCAGCAAACTGAAGGACCGTCCTGCTCCTAAGAAGAAGACCAAACTCGAATCGGTCGAGTAAGGCTGCCGGAAGAAGGTTGATTGAAGAGCCTCTGTCTAATAGAGTACGATCAAACTACTGCTCCTGAATCTCGCATCTGACATAGGGAGCTCCTGCATCTGGTCGCTTGGCTGGCAGCTTATTCTGGATGGTGCAGCAAGTGGAGTGAGTGAGCACATGGATTTGATCTCTGTGGTTCCTCCTCTTCCTGCGGACGGTAGTCTTCTCTTTCAAGTTTTTCTTGAAGAGGGGGATGTGCTCAAGTGCTTCTTGTAGAGTCAGCTGAATATGGAATCTGTCTATCATCTGATTGCCGAACTCTACCTGCTGCTCTTTTTTGGGATTTTCTCGTTTATTCCCCTTCGCTCGGCGGAGTGCCTCAGGGAAGGGGATGGTAGGGGCCTCCACAGATGGAGGACTAGGAATCAGTCCCTGTGCCTGTGAAGGAGGAGAATCCATACAATAATCATCATTCACCACATATGGATCCGCAATGTGAACAGAAACCTTTCCTTTATTCATATTTTTGTTTTTCTTTTTGTTTCCACAGTCCGTAGGTACAAAATGTGGGAACATCACAGATGGAGGCTCAACAAAAGTAGATGTGGTGGCCTCAGTACCACCACTAGCACCTGTCTCTGTGGCATCAGCACCGCACTCTGGTTCACCATCCAAAATGGTGGCATCAGCACCACCGTCTGCATCTGGTCTCACGACGGCATCAGCACCGTCGTCTGGATCTCCATCATTGGTGGCATCAGCACCACCGTCTTCAACATCATCATTAGCGGCATCAGCACCGCTACTCTGCTCCTCTGGCGTTCCTGGTGCTGCATCTGGTTGTCGCTCAGAAGAGGTGCCGCCGGCTGGCATCCTACCGCTCCTAGCAGTAACAAAATCAGCATCATAAAAGGAATAAGACATGTCACTCAAATAGTCACTATGAGAGGTATCCTCTGTAAACTCTACCTGCTCAGACTTCCTTTTCAGATTGTTCGGGTTAGGTTCAATCTGAGCGGGTATGGAGGCCTTCCCTTTGATTATTTCTCTCATTTCCTGCCGGAATTCATCCATTTCTTGCCTGAAGGATGCTCGCTGTTCGGAAAGCAAGCGGGCAAGATCATCGAGAGTTGGGTTCTCAAAGGTGGGACCCTGAGAACCGGATGGTTGTCCCTGCTGGAAATGCGGTTGCTGTTGCTACGGTTGGTACTGGGGATGATGGGGATAATGTTGCTGAGGCTGCGGTCGCTGCCTCCACTGATGTTCCTGATAGGCGGGACGAGGACCATTCTGATACTGTTGTTGATGGGCGTACTGGGGCTGTTGCTGCTGGTGTGGCTGGCTAATCTGATGTCCTTGGGCAGGATTCTACTGTTGGGAGGAGGAGCCACCGTTGCCCCAACGGAATCCTGGATGATCACGACGGATCCCAGGCTGAGGGTACCGGTGGTACCAAACCCCATTGACTTCCATCAATGGTTCCTGCTCAAAGAAGGGTGGAGGAAGAACTGCCAGTGGCTGCTCCGGCTGATACACCACCATCTGCGTGTCCGAAGATGGCGGCTGCGTTGGGTAGTACTGTAGCAAGGGAACCGGCTCTGCCTGGATATGATTGACTTGACGATACGAGGTAGAGGGTTGGTTGGCATTGCTACTGCTCGGATCAGCACGTGATCTGGGAGGCTGTTGGGAATGAGTTTGTGCCTCCTGGACGCACAAGATCTGCGTCTTCAGATCACTCATGGTCTTGGCAATTTGGTCCATCTAGGCCATGCCTTGCATCTGCTTCTTCTCGAGGATCTCGAGGCGGTCCAACTTCTCACTGATTATGCCCATATCGGCTGCGGCAGATTCAGCTTGGGCTGCGGCAGCTGACACTGTATTGGGACCGACATCGATGCGGGCGATCCTCTGGAATGATCCCGCTCCTTGCGGGGGCTTCTGCTGTGTGTAGACTCAGGCTTGGGCCATCACGGTTGAGTTTTCTGCCATGCCCTCGTAAATGGCCCAGACGTCGTCTTCACCTTTGGAAAAGTATGATCCACCGCAAGAGGCGTTGACAAGCCCCTGCAGCTCCGGTGTCAGCCCACAAAAGAAACTCAGAACTAAGTTGGGCTTGGATATGTCATGATGTGGACACTAGTCAATGAGCTCTCTGAATCGATCCCAGGCTTCATGGAATTGTTCACTTAGGATCATGATAAAATTGCTGATCATGGCTCTAGCTGCATTTGTCCGGCCGAGAGGATAGTACTTCTTCAGATATGCGGTCCGGAGATCTGCCCACGCGTCGATGAATCGCCCAAGGTGTTTGAGCCAGTATGCGGCTCTGTCAACCAATGAGAATGGGAAGGCGATCATCTTTATTGTGTCCTCGGTCATCAACCGATCATGGATGGTGCTGCATATCATCTCGAATTCCTGGAGGTGGAGGTGCGGCTCTTCGGTTGGCAACCCATGGAACTTGGGTAAAAGCTGAATAGTGTGGGGACGAAGCTTGAAATCTCCGTGGATGGGCGGGAGTCGGATCCAACGATGAGTGAGGGATGCAGCTGGGTTGTGCAATTCCCTCATGATGGTTTGTGGTGGTCTCTCAGTGTCTGGATCGCCTCCTCCTGCATCAGGTCCTCCTCCTCCTCCACCTCCGCCACCGCCGCCCCCAGGTCGGTTCTCTCCCATCTGCGCTATCTCTCTCATCAGATCACCCATGAAGGTACCCTGGTCACGGATCTATCTCTGCATAGTCTCCAGGGACGCTAATAAAGAGTTGTTGATGGCCGCCTGATCAAATATGAACGGAGGATAATCGTGGTCATCTGGGTGCTCGCCTCTGTCTGCCATCACTGGATTTTCTGAAAAAGCAAAAGAGGCCATCTCAGGTGCTGTCGAATGTCCCGAACTCTGTGATGCACTGAATTCAGAAGCTATTGGACTGAGTGAAGGAGAATGAGAAGGGTGGTCGAGGGGGAACAGGGTGGAGGTAAACTCAGGCTCGGAGAGCGGACTCTCCGAGGTGGTTCTAGATGAATAAGGAGGAGCGCTGGATAGAAGTGCTGACAAGGTCGGCCTAAGAGATCTCTGTCCCATCATCTTGATTATTGGGAAGAGCAGAGGGAATGCAAAAGAAGAAGAATGAAATGAGATGCAACAAAATTGCGCACAATTGTGCGGTGTTTTTAATCTTGACCTAAATAAATCTAACAATCAAACACAAAGCAGGGGTGAGTTCATCAACTCAACACATGAAGCCGTGAAGGTTCGGCTTTTATCTTGTCAATTTTAGCTTGATTCAGGGATTTATCTTTTCACGAGTCCTTAGAGCGCTACGCTTAAAGGAGAGAGAGTACTACTGGGAAAGTATCCCCGTACTTGTCCTCCTCCTATGTAACCTGTAACTTGCGCTTTTTAAGGTCCTTGTAACCCTTCCTGGATCCCTACTCAGCCAAAGAAATAAAGGGAGGAAGCCGATAGGCGAAACCGATACTTCGGACCTCGCTCGCAACGGAATCACCCGTGAGCGTGCAAGATCCTACTCGGACGCAGCCAGTGAGACAGACACACCCGTGAAGGCGTGGCCTAAGCTCGGTACTTCGGACAAGGTTGGCGCTCACACAATAGTGAGTCACCAATGGCGACCAAGCCCTACTCGACTACGTATGATAGTAGCGCCAATACTTCGGAAATCCAGGCGATACACAAGGCAGCCACAAGTTGGGTTTTTGGCTCTAATCCTTACGAAGCGCTCACCTCACTTGGAAGGAGACCTTCCCATACAACCTGAATACAAGTGAGGGTGTTACTCTCCCCAAGCAATGAATCCAATTACCGATTTTATTTTTGGTCAAGGTTTTCTTAGCAGTCCCTTTTTTAATTTTTTTGGTGTCATCGCTTCTTTTGAGTGAATTCAAACAAGCGCCTAACGATTTTTGTATTTTCTTTGTCCTACTTTATTCCAAAAACAGAGGGAGAATAGAGTCGGAAAAGCCGTGCAAGTCGACACCAAGGTGGAAATCTCACCTTTGTGCCTAAATGATGCATGCAAAGTGAGAAGACTTACAGCGAATCCCAGCTCTCTCCATGCGGGATGCAAAGCAGAATTTATAAACCTAGCTACATGGCGAAATGCAAAGCGGAAATCGTCCTAGGGTAGGCAACTGCTAGCGTGAAGAACCACAAGCTAGCCACTAACCCTCAATCCTAATGTCCGGTCTAGGCTCACCCCTCCTCTGCTCAACACATTTGAGTTAGGAGAAAGCGCTTGTGTGGGGAGAGCTCGCGGCGCGTGGATCGAAAGCTAACGACCATCTATTTAATTAGTCTAAGTCCAAATACGAACTATAGGAGCATGCAAAGGTGATTATTGTGTTCGGACCTATTCTAATCGAATCAAGCAAGCCTACAACTAAGGGCTCAATCCACAAAAGAAATGAAAAGGAAAACAAATCCGGAAAATGACAAGCGGGAAAACGCGATAAAAACCGCGGTGAGCCCCCGGGTGAACAAACACCCGGAAATTAAGCCCTTAGTGTCTCAAGAGTCCAAGTGTCCGAGTACCTGTATTATTACAAATTATCAAGCACTCTCTCACAAAAATAAAATGCAAGCTAAACTAATCACTCTCTCTCACTCCTCCTGCTCTCTCCTGCCGGCTTGACCTAAGAAGGCCGGCTCCGCTTCCCAAGGTTGCTTCGGGTCACCTAGGCGATCCGCCTTGCTCCGTGGTCCCTCGCAAGAAGACAAGGAAGGATGGTCAGATAGCTTAATCAATCGATATATCAAAACTGTAAGAGAGACAAAATAAAGCAATAGTAGACAATCAACACAATCAAACAAAAATGAAAAACTACTCGTTGTTGCTCCCCGGCAACGGCGCCATTTGATTTAACTGAAATTCAGAGATCTTAAGTTACACACAAAGCGGGAACTCAGTCGAAGTGTCGACCACATAAATCTCGATTAAAATCAACAATCAACCCACACTAAAGATCAATAATTAGAAATAAATGTAGAGTTAAAATGTATTTTTAACTTTGCACAAATGGTGTATAGGGACAACTATGCAGAGAGTTCGAACACAGGGAGCAAACATGGCAGATCAAATACAAGTGTGTGTGTGTGAATGTGTGGTGTCTACACTAAGCAAGCAAACAAAGATTTTTGTGGGTTTTTAATTTTTAATTTTTTTAATTTTTTATTTAATTTTTAATTTTATATTTTGGTTTTTAATTTTCTAATTTTTATAATTTTATATTTTATATTTTTTTGTTTCTTTTTTTCAATATTGGAAAATATAGACAATGTAATATAAGGGGTGATAAAATATTAATAAAAATATGCAAAAATAACCAAAAATTCAGAAATAAAATGTTTTTGATATTTTTAGGATTTTTTACTATTTTTGTGATTTTTGAGTATTTTTCAAAGTGTTTTTGGTATTTTTAAATACTGAAATAAGGGAAAACAGTGAAAATTGTGCTGGCTGGGAGTAAAATAGGAATTTAAAATTGGCAACTAGCAACCAAAAATTTTCACACTAATTTTCAAATAAAAATAATGAAATATAGAACAAACAGAAACTGAGTTTGTAATTTTTGGAGTTTTCTTTGATTTTATATAATTTTTTGACGTTTTTGAGTCTTTTTGAATTTTTAAGGTTTTTCTTTTGAGATTTTTAGTGATATTTGGATTGACACTAAAATAGAATAAAAGACACACTAGGGATTTTTTTTGGAATTTTTCGAGGTATTTTAATATTTTTTGGTATTTTCTAAACTAGACAATAAATAAAAAACATGTTTTTGATTTTTAATAAATATAAAAATGCAAGAGAATTCAAAATTAAAAATAGGGCGTCAAAATACAAGTTAGCAGGAGCTTAATCCTATTTTTGTGGAATTTTTGGAATTAAAATGAAGGTTTAAATAATTACAACAAGCATCCAAACATTAATCAGGCCTGACAGGGGTATATATGCAATTTCTCAAACATCCAGGGCAAACATGAAATTTTCCACAAAAGTTTACACTTAATATTCAATTTTCAGTACCAAACACCAATTACAAAAACCCGCCTGGGTATCTTAGCAATTTTCCCACCAGGGCGCGTGACTTGCACGCGCTTGGCGAGGACCGAAAAGTAATATTCCAAAACCCAGGGGCTAACTTGCAATATTTCCAAAAATATAACACTTAATATAAAAGTTCTGGGACCTAAACGAAATACCAAAAAGACCGAGGGCCTCGGTGCAAAATGCCCTCACCTCACGTGTACAGGTCACGTGAGGTGACGTGGCAGAGGACCTAAATGTAAATAAAATAAAGACGAGGGTCTTTTTGCAAATTATACAAAAATATTACACTACAGGCGAAAGTTTTAGGACTAAAATATAAATACAAAATGTGCGGGGGTTTAGATGCAAAATACCCTCGGCGCGCGGATCCAACGGCTGCAGATCGTCACTTATACACGTGGCATGAATCCGGCGGTCGACGACGCTTCGCGTGGACGACAGAGATTAGATCGTGGATGACGATCGGACGGTGGCTACGTGGTGCGATCCAACGGCTGCTGCTCGGCCTGGAGGGGCTCTTCTATCCGACGGCTGAGAGGCTGGGATCAAGAACAACGTCGGTCGCTGGCGAGGGCGAACTTCACCATTCCAGATCTTCTTCCTCCGGCGATGGCACGGCTTCAAAATGGACGTGGAGCTTCCTGGGGTCCTTCTCTTTCTCCTGGAGGCGTCAAAAGACCACGGCGACGACCGTGGCACTCGTAGGTGGTCGGCGGAGTTGGAGGGCTCGGCTGAGCTCCGGCGAGCGACAAAATTGCGCTTAGGCGCTAGTCAATGCACTTTGACCCTGCAAAAATAGTTAAGAGGTCCAGGGCAAAATGCACGGACCTTAGGTGACCGGAATCGAGGCGAAAAGCGAAGCAGCGATGGGTGGCCGGAGGTGCGCTCCGGCGAGGGGGTATGATTTGGCGAAGGGACTGATGGAACTTGAAATTTCTTGAGGGCTTATGATCCTAGAGCTAAGGCGAACCTATTGAGCGAGAAATAAATGGGGGAAGGGGCCCTCGATGGCCGGAGCCAGAGGGAGTAGGGTACCTCGACCGCCGGTCTTGCGGGAGGAGCTGGAGACGCCTCCGACCTCTATCGCCTTGGCTGAGGAGCTTGCGATGGAGCTGTCACCTCCAGGGAGCTCGGGAGCACGAAGGCGGCGACGAGGGGTGGACCGAAGGGACTCAATTTGAATTCAAAGTAGGGGGGTCGCTTATCTTGGGTTTGACCCGAGGTGACAGGGGTCCAAAGATCGACGAGCATCTGGCAAATCTTGGGTCCAAAGACCAAGATTAAGCTCGGGCGAGCTAGATAGATGGTTGGTGAACAATGTTGCAGAAGGATGCAACATAAAAAAGTGAAAGATTTAGCCTCGATAAATCCACAAACGTGGGCAAAAAAACGAGGTTGTCAGGAGCTACAGGGGTAGGGCGACCGGTTGACCGAAGTCAACTGTTGACGCCTCCTGGTTGGTCCACGTGGACCAACCAGGAAAAACCCTGATTTATTATTTTGTTAATTCATTTAAAAATAGAAATAGGCTGAATTAAATAATGATTATAAAATAAAAAATATTCGTTATTTTCTGTAGTATTTTATTATGATTTTTAATTATTTTTATGAGGTATATTTTTATAAGTTTACTTTTTAGCCCTATATAGGTATATTACCTATGTATTTCAGTATTTTATTTTTATTTTGTGTATTTTAATTTTATAACTTTTATTTAGTATTTTCTAAAATAATAAAATACTTTCATACACACAAATATATTTTTGTTTTATTTTTCTGATATGTTTTGTATATTTAATAAATTATAAGAGTATGTTATATAGGTATGAGTATAGGTATTATACCTGTATGATCTATACTTGTTGATTTTTATTTTGAGTTTTCTTTGTACTTTTATTCTGATTTTAATGTACATAATTATTATAAGTAATATTTACAACATTATAAAAATATAAAAATAAATAAATAATGAATAAAGAATAAATTGAATATTTTATTCTGTACACTGTACAATGGGGGTCCAAAACTCAACTTTCAAACCGTAGCTCCGCCAAATGTGAAACCACCACCATAAAATATTTACAATATTTTAGTCTTTTTCTTTTCTTTTATTTATTCTATAATTTTGGCTTTAATTACAGTATTTTATACACTATGTAAATGCACATGCATGAATGCTAAGATGATGATATTAATGATATTTACAGGCATTTGCTAGGGTTTTTGATGCCAAAATGATTGAATAAAGATGATGAAATGTGGATTCATCAGTAGGTGGTTCTGACAAGTCGTCTGCTCTGGCAAGGACAATCGACATGAGGTCAACGAATGCTAGGTCTTGATTGATCCACGTGGACCAAATCATGACAAAAGAGAATAGAAAATACGTATAAATTCGATAAAAACTAATGCATGATTTTATTAAGTAAAACTCAAAACACAAAAAACTATAATTTAATAAACTATTTTTTTATGATTTTTATTTATTTTTATAGTATTATTTGTAAAATGTTAACATTTACATGTGTATTCATAGGTATATTTGCATATATTTTTTATATTTAATTTTTTTGTATTTTTAGTACTTATTATCACATTTATATATTTAGTATATTTATAATATTATTAAGTACATGTTTACAATTTTTTATAATTTTATTTATGTAGGTAAATAATTACATATATATTATAAGGGTTATATGGGGTTGCTCCCTCAAGGCATCCAACAGGCTACCCCCATCCCATTTTTGCACACTTTTTTTAAATTTTTTTGAAAAATATCATCTTGTATATATATATACCTCCAATATGTCATTCAAATTTCATCAGAAATGGACTGTCCTCCATCTAGAACAGATCGATTACAACAACGTTTAGACCATTGAAATTACTAGTTCTAGATGGAAGGCATAGGAGTCTTTGTTTCTGACAAAATTCGAATGACATATTGGAAAGATATATAGATGAATAAACATGGTGATATTTAAAAAAATGAAAAAATGTGAAAATGGGGTGGTTGCAACCCCATTTTTTCCATATTATAAGTATGGTATACTTATATATTTTAATGTACTATTTATTTTAATATTTTTTACATATTTTCATTTGTGATTTTATTTTAAATATAATTTATGTGATATATAAAATTATTTAAAATATAAGAAGGGTAAAAATGTAAAGAATAAAATATATTAATATTATATATAAATACATAGTACAATAGTACTCTAGAATGTAGGGTTTTGTATCTTAACTCTATTCTTAATGAAACTACCTTCATGAGATAGATTATTTAATTTAGAATATAATGATTGTGAGTTTGGTTAATTTTGATTTCATATGGAGGAGATATTGATATGTGAAGTTCGGTTTGTGGCTTTTCATCTGTGTGTACAAGTTGCACTGTTCCTTATTTTTATTGACAATTATTTTTGTAATTTTATCTATATATCAATATGTACAAGTTTCATGTTGGATGTTTTATTTTTGAGGTGTGTAATGTGAAGATTAAAATATTGTGAAAATGGCAATATATAGAGTATAAAATTAGGGTTTTATGTATAGTATCTGGCTCTTATCTATTCCTACTTTACTCCTGGTCAACCAAGTCAATATTGATTTGGTCTTGAGGTTTAGGATCATTCAGTATCTTTGATACTTCATTTATTTTTCTTTTCTTTATTATGTAATTTTGGATTTAAATACATATAATTATTCACTAATTGCATATGAATAACTAATGTTAATTTGTACAAGTTCGCATTATTGTCAGTGTTTTGATAGGGATTTAAAGACCAAATGGAAGAATAAAGGTAGATTTATGGTTACTCAACAAGAGGCCCTCCTATGGACTCAATCCTTGACCCCGGTCCAATGATCGAGTTTCTCATCAATTCGTCTCCTCATTAGTTGCCAGACTTGAAAGTGTAATGGTAAATAAGCCAAGTATGGAGGAAGTAGGATTGTATCATTTCTTTTTTCTTTCATTAGAATAAAGGTTTCTTGGGTGCCTTATTACACACACATGTATTTTCGGTTGTGAATCATCATGTCTGTTAAGAGATTTTTGGAGTCGTTGACACTTTTTTTTCTGGGATGCACCGGGGTGTGCCTTTTCCGAGTACCTAAGGTACTTTCTACACTCACGCTTGTAACATTTACGATGTAGGGCCCTTTTTTCGTACTCGTCTAACTCCTTTGACCTAATAGCTTTTGTCCAAGTGGACACTTTGAAAAGGTGGGAGCGCTTGCCACTTCTTCAGCTCTTTTGTGGAAATTTTCTTTGAAATTTTGAACTTTTTCCTTGATTTTTGGAATGATGATGGTCTGTATATCTCCACTTCTTTTACCAAGTCGGCAGCTGGATTAAGTCAACATTAGTACATGGACCTTATCCTCGTACTGGTTTATGTGCTGACACTCGGGTCTCATGAAGTGCCCTCAATCAAGTCCCATCCTCAAGAATCAGATCCGAACTCAAGCCTCTCATCATAGTTCCTTAGGCAAAACATTGACTCATCACAAAGATTATGCCATCATCCAAGTGTTGTGCTGGTCATATTCCTTTAAATTCTTGAGATTCTACATGCAAATATCATGTATATATTTTAATTAGAGATGTTAGTATTTAAGTCTTAGGACCTAAATGGACAAGAGCAGTAAAATTCCATCTCAATTCCTTTAAGTTGTTGAGATTCTATATGCAATATAGCACACATCTTTTTAAGTAAGGATGTTTATTATTTATCTTAGGACCTTCATGGAAAAGAGTGGTATGACTCGGTCTCAATTCCTTTAAGTTCTTGAGATTCTACATGCAATAGCATATATATCTTTTAATTAGGGATGTTTAGTATTTACGTCTTAGGACCTTAATCGACAAGAGCGATACGACTCAATCTCAAGTGTCACTCTAAACTACGTAGTCTGGAATACACAAGTCCTGTGTGGTGTGAAGATGTCAGGGACAAAATCTTAAGTTAGTTTTTTTAGAAATGAAACAATATCTAGCCTAAACTCATACAGCTAATTATATCTACTTTCGACCAACATGTATGTAAGTATGGACTGTAGAACGACTACCCGAGTTATTACAGGATGGTGTCTTACGCGTTGTCCTTTAACCACCCAATTTGCTAAGGGAAACTGCATTTCCCTCATTGAAAAGTAGCTATTCATTTTCAATTTCATTAGTCAAATTTAACACTCTTAAAAATTTCAAAGAGTTTGTTAATCTCCTCTAATTTTGACAATATTTTCAAAACATGTATTACATTCACAAAAAATGTATAGCATACATATTATACATAACTTGCCCATACCCAGTTTTTGATTTGAAAAATAGTTAAATCATGAGCTATGGGTAAAGTATATAGCATACACACACACACACACACACTCACTGTACACTTAGCATGTGCTATGCCCCCATGGCACAAGGTGGAATCAAGACATAGCTCGTAGCGAGTACAATTGATGACAAGAATATGAAGCTGATTCACCCCCTTATACTTAGCCTTTTGAGAGCCTAATTACAACAGAAGAGCAAGAAATGAGGAGATCGAGGGTGCGACGAAAGAATAGAAGTAAGGTATACACAACGATATTGGCCTCCCTATACTTAGGCTCAAGTCAGCCTAAGTATGATAGAGTAATCGCAAGTGGAGGACCGAATAACGATCAAGTGGATATACATGTGATCGGTTGAATCTTCTTGCTGCATGGAAGACATTTGTGTTGCATGGAAGAGAATGGCAAATTCATCAAGGATTCACATAAGGTGATTTGGTTTTTCATCTGAATCTATGCTCCATGTGAATGATATAGGCTCGACTTGGACCAATTGTTCATTTGATTCTATGAAGGGTTTCAACAGTTGTCCATAACAAGGAAATATCGTGCACTATTTGTTGGTTCGGATATTTCAACATTGCCATTATTGTACACTTCCCCGATGATGAAGGGTCCTGTCCACTTTGATTTCAACTTTCCTTGGAAGATTTTCAACCTTATATTAAACAACCTCACTTTCAATCTTGGGACAAAGTTCTTGGTTCTGATATGTTTGCTATGACACTTCTTCACTCTGTCCTTGGAAATGATGTTGTATGCATGATTTCTGATTTCTATGAGCTCATTCAGATCCAAATCTCTACTCTTCTTTCCTAGGTGATAATTCCAGTTGATCTTTCTAATTGTCCATTATGATTTGTGAACTAATTCTACGGGAAATGACATGATTTTGCAAAGACCATTCTAAACAGAGATGTGCCCAATGAGGTCCTGTAAATCGTCATGTAAGCCCATAGAACTTGGTCTAAAAGTTGGGATCATTTCTTCCTGTTAGGGCAGATTAGCTTCTGTAAAATTCTTTTAACCTCCTTGTTTGACACCTCAGCCATGTCATTAGATTACGGGTGGTAAGGACTAGCAGCAAAGTGTTCAATGCTATAGTCCTTGGTCAACTTCTTCACCTCCCTATTGACAAAGTGGCTACCCCCATCAGATGCTAATACTTTGAGGATCTTGAACCTCGAAATAATATGATCTTTAAAAAATTGGCAGACGGTCTTACTGTTTGCGGCTCGAGTAGGGATAACATTCACCCACCTTGATATATAGTTTACCGTGAGAAGAATGTATTCGAATCCATGACTGTTCGGGAATGGGCCCATACAATCAATAACCCATACATCGAATATATCACAAATGATCACTGATTGCATGGGCATGGCACCTTTGGGATGAATGTTCCCTCCCATTCTCTAGCAGACTGGGCACAACCTGACAAAATTATAAGCATCCTTAATTCATCCAATAAAGTTCACATTACAATATCTTCTATGCGATCCTCTTTCCAGAGTGGTGTCCTCACACCTCCAAGGTATAACTCAAAGTGAGGACACTTTGATATTCCTCATAAGGAATACATCTCGAAAAATAATGGATTCTCCCAATTGTAGTGTCTGGATTCCAACTTTAGCCGGTCAATTCTGTTCTTGAACCAAGTCTAGAGAACTTTCTTGGAGACAAGATAGTTAAACCATGTCGATATACCATGGGAGAAAGACAATGACATAAATTGGCATGTCCGGGAAGGGTTCTCAGATTGGTTCTGACTTAGGAAATTTGGTTTGCTTGATCCGAGATTGATGGTTGATGAATCTCGTATTCATCATGCTAAAAGCCGCTAATTAAACCCCCTGCTTAATCAATCCAATAAAAATACCCTCTAATTCCTTATTTTTATCATGTATTATATTGTATATAATTTACCATTAAATTATTGTATTTAATATCCTTTATTTTTCTTGTAATTATTTTATCCTCAAAAATCCCTAAAAATTAGATAGAATAATTTCTATAAATCACTGACCCTTAAAAAGATAAAAAAATACAAAAACATCTCAAAACCACAAAATCAGTATTTTTATCCCCTTAAAAATACCCCCAAAAATAACTTTTGTACAGTTGACCTCTTTTGATTTTTTGACCAACATAAAAGTTGTAGATCTCGTCGAGACGAGCAACTTTCAAGTTTTGACTTTTTCCTAAATCGGCCTCTAACTATTTCTTTTCTATTTTTCTTTGTAATTTTGCTCTGAATTTTCTCATTGGGCCACGTGGCGCCCTTTGGGCCGACCACTTGGCCGCTCCCAGCTGCTGCCACCCAGTGCTTCCTTGAACCGTTGGATATGCCTCTTTCCTGCCCGCATCTCACTGTCCATCCGCGCTCCGTTTCCAGCCCTTGGATCCATCTCCCAGATCTGATCTCGGCTGCTACCTCGCGCCTCGTCCACATCCACTCGATCAAGCACCTATCCTACACCTCATGTGCGTCCATGTCGCCCTTTAACCTCAACCGCTCGATCGAAACCTATCCTACGCCTATTCTCGCGCCACGTCCCCCTTTAACCCTCGCCATTGGATCTCACCCAACTCTCCATCCGAGCCGCTCCTTCACGCCCTAATATCAGCCGTGCGATCAGATCATCAGATCTGATCGCATCTCCACCAGCACGACCCTCCTGACCGTTGGATCATCCATCGTCAACCTCCAGCACCTCCTCCCTCCAGCCGTTATACCTCGCCATCCCATCTCCCCCTTCCTATTTTAGGAAGGACCTCCGACCATCCCCTCCGCATCAAAACGCCCCTCCACGTAGCCCTATCCCCTGTCTTCCTTGCGCAACGTCCACGCTTCCCCTCCTTCACTCCTCGACCATTAAACACCCACTCGAAAACCTCCGACGACCACCATAACGCTCAGCCTCCAGCTCTTATAAATCCCCCTCCTTCGCCACCGACCATCTTCGTCCACCATTCTAGGCTTTAGCCCTGCCTTCCCCTACCCCTCCGGTGACAACAGAGGGGCGGATCTTCATGGCAGCGGTGGTTTCTGCCGGTGTCGACCCACGACCGCTTTGGCCGTGTCGCGGTTGGCTCCACCACCGCTAAGCCCCCTGGAGTGATCGACCAGGTTGAGCGAAGACCCCGAGCTCCTCCGAGCTCAGCCCAGATCGCCACCTACGCCCAATTGCTTCTCTGACCTCCAGGTACCTCTTCCCCCCTGGTTTTTCCTAATTTTCTTTTAATTATCTCGCCGTAATCCGCCACTTTCACCAGTCCTTCACCATCCGATAAGCTCCGCCACACCACCATCATACTCGCCAACACTTCGCTCACCCTCTTCATGACTCCAGACCTCCAACCACGTCGACCCACTCTCTCGCCGGTCTGCCGGAGAAGGAGCCTCTGCCCTCCACCTTCTTCGCCGCACATAGGGCTTCACTTCACTCACCTCACCTCACTCGCACACACGATGCACAAGCTTCGGCTATCCTAACATCTGCAGGTACCAACTGCTTCATTGTTCGGAGCTTGCAATTCATCTCCGACCTCCAGCTCCGCCACCGGTGGCTCTTCATCGAACGACTGATCTAATCGCCTCCGGAGGTCTGCGACATCTCCAGCTCCTTCGCGAGGGCCTCAACATTCTTCTCCGATCTTCGGAGGGCCTCGCGGATCCTGGCGGAGCTCTAGGGAGCACACCGGAGCCCTGCCTCCTCCGGTGACTCGCGACGGAGGAGACGCTACAGGTGCCGTTCGATCTACGGGATCGGGCGGTTATGATGGCAACACGTGTCTGCCCGAGCCTCCTCTCCAGACCAACATGCTCGGGACAACCGAACCTAGAGCCAAACCTTCAGACCGCGCCACGTATTCCGAGCCACAGGAGCCTCCCGAGCCTAGGCGCCTCACGTGCACCGCACGTGAGGGCCTGGGTAGTTTGCACGAAGGACCCTGAAGTTTTTGTTATTTGCATTTTGGTCCTCCAGGCGCGTGCCTCATGTGCGCGCCTGGGGTATTTTACAGGGATGCCCCGCCGGGTTTTGGAAATTACAAATAGGTCCCTGCGCGCATTGGAGAAATTATATATGGGCCCAGGCAGTTTTCTTTATTTGCAATTAGGTCCCTTCAGGGACCTAAATGCAATATTTATCCTTTATTTTTCTAGCATTTTTATTACAATTATGCCCCTGCATTGTTTTTATCATAAATTGAGCATCGTAGGTCCAAATTGCATGATTTTAGTGTCGTTTTGATCCTTGTTTTGTCGTCTACATTTTAGCATGCTTAATTGTCTCATTTTTCCCTGTTTTAATTGAAGTGAATTTTTATGTGGTAACTGGGACCCTGTTCTACTCATGCTTGTTATGATTGGCTGACCGTTTTTAATGATGGATTAAATTGACTCTGATTTCTATTTCTATTATGATGTTCATATTTTTAGGGTATAATTGTAGGCTTTATTTAGCATATATATTCTCTTGCATACTCGCTCATGCATCATTTTAAATTGCATAAAAATAAATAAAAAAATAGCATGCATCATGGCTTTGCGTTGCAATTACTACATTGCATCCTGTGGACCTGAAATCAAAATTAACTCTCATTGTGCTTAATGAATTGAAATTCGAGAAGCATATTAGGTAGCCGTGTCCCTGTGTTCGACCTTGGTAGACTTGCCAAGTTAAAATATTCCACAACTTTCAAAGATCGTGGTTTTTGTTGAACCAAATTCGCCTCCTATACTACGACTAATTTTCCACTCTTAAAGAGGCGAATTTGACGTTCATCAAATGAATGAATCTCGTATTCATCAATGGTCAACCATAACATTCTTTACTCTAGGCTAGTCTTTAATCTCCAAATCAAATTCCTCGAGTAAGAGAATTCGTCTAAGAAGACACGCTTTCGCTTCTTTATTTACCATTAGATATCGAATGGCTGAATGATCTGTAAAAACTATCACCTTAGAATCAAGAAGCAGAGATCTGAATTTTTCCAAGGCAAAGACTATGACAAGCATCTTCTTTTCTATCACAGTATAATTTTTCTGAGATGGATCCGAAATTTTGCTTGCATAGTGAATACCATAAGGGACTCCATCCCTCCTCTGTCCTAACACAACCCCTATTGCAAAATCAGAAGCATTGGTCATGATCTCAAAGGGAAGAAACCATTCAAGGGCTTGTAGGATGAGGAGTCTCAATGATCTTTCTTTTGAGTAGTTTGTAGGCATCAAGACACTTATGAGCGCTATAACGAACTCATTGTCTTTCCCTAAAAACTCAGTAAGCAGTTGGACAATTTTTTTTAAAATCTTTGATAAATCTTCGATAAAGTTCACATGCTCTAGAAATGACCACACTTGTTTAACATTAGTTGGTGGCTCGAGTTTCTTCATCACATCCACCTTGGCTGAACGAGGATTCAGAGTGGAGTTTGAGTCCTGTCGGTTGACAAGATCAATATTGTACCATTCTCTATTGATCTTCATGATTTCTGGAGGTTCCTCATAAATTATTCGCATAGCGGATTCTTTGTTCCGATATTGATGGGTGAAGGTTTGGTCCCCATCCCAGTTGCTCGGTGGCCCCTACCCCTTGCCCTTGAATGTAATGAATGTGATGTACTGGGGCAGGGGGTGTAGTCAGGACATGTATTTGAATTTTCGATACCCTATCAGCAAGATCCTCCGTCTGCTTGGACAATTTAGACAAATTCTCCATGTCAGTGAATTTGTGGAGCTCATCTACTTTCTTGTTAATATGTTCGATCATTATTAGTTTCTCTACGATTATCCCTATGTCGGAGCTCTGGTTGGTGGACAGATTGTTTACAATCTTCTTTCCTCCTTTTAATAAGAGTGTAAGGGGTATGCACGAAAATGTTAATTTAAACATGGATGCATTATTTTACAAAATCATTTTTGTACAACGTGCAATTTATACCTTACAAAATTATTATAGAGTTTTTACTAAATTGATGGCGTCCATTAAAATCTCAAGAAAGACCCACCTCATTGAAAGTTCATCTATATAGGAGAAACTTCAAATGATGCCGGGTCTCACCAAACACATACACATACACGCACACAATTGAATGAATGAAAAATGAATTTTAGTTTCTTTAAGTTTCTATAACTTCATCCCTCTTTCAAAACTTATTATAAGTATTGAAAATGCGATTTCCTGTAAGCTATGATTATAAGGTCATGAATTCAACTTGGTAGGATCATACCTTACACGTGATCTTGAAAACCTATTTTCGAATAAAGACCGGTACATGATATCTCATGACAGTTTAAGATTATAAGAATTTGTTACAAATAACAAAATATTATTTAATTTTAGTTGAATGTTAATTAAAGCAGCTCAATTGCTTATCTTTCTACTTGATAACTAGACTATGGTAATTACTACCATTAGAATTGTCATGGTTAGAGATTTCAAATGACATAGTCTTTGCATCATTCTAATGCTCATTCAAAGTTACATATGAGGTTTGGAACATATTTAGCTCTTTATAGTACACGATTTTTTGTTCCAAATAAGCATTTAACATTGAATATTCATTCCTATGTTCTAAGAAAACACATGAGAAAATTACTGAGAGTTCTATTAATATTCTCCACTTCCCACAACCCGAATCAGAATTTATAGACTTGATTCTTCATAGTTTGTAAGGATCTGCATTTTTGACCTAATTGGTGTTTAGGTCAGTTTAGGCTTAACTTGCTTAATTATAAATGTGGATTGATGATGATAGAAGCATGAAACAATATTGGCACCTTTAGGTGGTGATATGACCTCCTTTATAATTGGGTTTCATTAATTGAATTAAAGTTTCAAGTCAATATTTTGTGATGTTCTTGAGTTCATCCTTCATCTACAAAAAATATGTGGAATGGGTTGAGTTTTTATCATAATTCTAATTTCAAATATTTAGATTAGTGAAAAATAGTACCGATCAAAAGTTTTTGGCATTCATCATTTGATTTGGATAGAAAATAAAATTAAAACTTGACTTGAAATAGAATTATTGTTCATAAGGTCCCTCTTTTACATCAATATGTTAAAAATATAGGCACGCATGCGGTCCATGCCCCATATGTATCTAATAGGATGATGTGAGCTGTTAGGGATGACAGATATGAACTATGTAAGTTCTACATAATTCTCTAAGAGGAAAGGGAGTCTACTTCATGAAGTAGGTAATCTTACATACTCTATGTTCATTTTTCGCTATTTTTTTATTTTTTTGAAAAATACCACCATGTATTTTCATAACTATATCCCTCTAATACGTCCTTCCAATTTCGCCAGAAACAGAGACTCATATGCCCTCCATCCAGAACATGTCGATTACAACAATTCTAAGACCGTTAAAATTACCGATTCTACATGGAGGGCATAAGAGTCTGTTTATGACGAAATTTGAGTGACATATTAGACGGATATATTGATGAAAATACATGATAATATTTTTCAAAAAAATAAAAAAATGGTGAAAAATGAGCATGGAGTAGGTAAGGTTACCTACTTCATGAAGTATGCTCCCTTTTCTCATTCCCTTATATTATGAGGATATGTTCTACAGATAATCGGCTTAACTAAATGGTTTCAATGTTATTTTTGTCTCCTACTACATGCGATAAGGATTATACGTAGAGCTTACAAGAAGAGTATGCATCACAAATGGTACTTAAAACACATAAAAGGACAGGTCCTTAACCTATACGGTGCATGATTATCCATATTAACCTATACGGTGCATGATTATCCATATTAAATATAAGTTTTGTTATCAAATAGCAATGGGATCGAGCATTTAAAAGAAAAGATACTATATGTATGTCCATGACTCCCTACCTTACACAATCCCTGATGAGTATTTATTCACTTGTTAGCTATGAGGTTATTGTATAAATAATGCAAGCTTTACACAAGTATTTCTTTACAACACTGTTCTTCTTCTATGTATTTATCCGATATTAACCTTAAATATTGAATAATGCTACTACTGAGTATTTGGATCCAAAAATTACAGGATGACTAGAAAACATATTCATCACACCTTCTATGCCATTTATCTTTAATCCAAAAATAAAAAAAACAAGATACCGAAAACATCTTCTGGACAAGACATGAAAACAAATTTAATATGACAAGAATGGTGAACAAATCCAAATTCAACAAAATAAATCTCAAAGAGTAAATTACACCCAAACACATGAACCAGAAACCCGATTTCGATACAGTGCTTCTAGCACATTAAAAATAGGGCTGCTAATCGAACCAAACTGTAATAAGCGAACTTATGTTCGAGTTCGGTTCGATAAGAAAGTTTGAAAGTTGGAGTCCGAGTTCAGTTCAATAAATATTCGATGGGACATTCTCGAGTTCAAGTTCAGTTTGATAATAGTTTGTTAGCGATTTAACTTAACTCAAACTTGTTCATATGAACAAGTTCAAAACTGGAGTTCGATAAACAATAAAAATAAGAAACTATTTACATTAAAGTGATATAAAGTTCAATAAATATCATAATTTCATTAACTTCAAAATT
This sequence comes from Ottelia alismoides, assembly GCA_037367405.1. Taxonomy (NCBI): domain Eukaryota; kingdom Viridiplantae; phylum Streptophyta; class Magnoliopsida; order Alismatales; family Hydrocharitaceae; genus Ottelia; species Ottelia alismoides. The sequence continues at coordinate 183,365 of JAZKJV010003158.1, read as the reverse complement.
CATCATATATATATAAATGAAGTTATACTCATAAGTACACACATCGAACTTGAACTTTTATCGAACGAATATATATTATATTCATGTTTAATTCTTTAAACTATCGAAGTAAAAATTGAAGTTCCTGTTCAATTCACTTACAAACAAACGAATATTTTTTGAGTTTTTATCGAACAAAATCTAATTGAATACGAACTTGTTCAATTCAATATCTTCTCACTCCTACGTGGGCCCCACTTTTTATCATTTTAAAAAAATAAATAAATCAATTCTCCATCATCAATTCCATCAAAAAATAATATATTATACCATCATATCATATAAAAAATATAAACTACTCAACTTCTACTCACTTTTTCAAGCTCCAATACAATGACATCACAATAACTACTCACTTTTTCAAACTCCAATACAATCATATCACAATAAACCCACTTCTAACCCACCTCCTGTTTAACCCTCTATCCAAACACCAAACCAAAAAAATGGGTTACCTGCTACCAGGTTAACCCACCTAAACCCACTATCCAAACACACCCTAAATGTGTGTTTGGTACGCGGGTTAGGGCGTGTTAAACTGGTAGAGAGTAACATGTTTTTGTGTTTTGGTGTTTGGATAGAGGGTTAAACTGGTGGTGAGTTTGAAGTGGGTTTGTTGTGATATGACTGTATTGAAGTTTGAAAAGTGAGTAGTTATTGTGATGTGATTGTATTGAAGTTTGGAAAAGTGAGTAGAAGTGGAGTAGTTTATAAATTTTATTTGATATGATGGTATGATGGAATTGATGATGGAGAATTGATTTATTTATTTTTTCAAAAAAGAGGAAAAGTGGGACCCACATGGAAGGGAGAAGGGGTGGGTTAATGGGGGTAAACTCCCCGACTCAAACCGAACGGCTCGGAAGTGAAACTGATTTCCGGGCACCGCACATTAAAATGAGTATATTTTAGGGACTTTTTTGAATTTGTCCTTTCCCTCTGGTTTAACGCCGTTCATCGCACTACCACACTCGCCCCCGCATCGCGGCCAATTTGAGATCTCGTCTGATCGTCTCCACTCGCCTGTTGATTCGATCCATTGAAGGGAGGGCGAAGATGGTGCTGTTCACGATCGCGCGCAAGGAAACCACCCCCTTCCTCGACCAGAAGCCCGGCACCTCCGGCCTCAGGAAGAAGGTATCACCACCCTGTGAACCCCCGACAGTAAACTCCCCCAGATCGGAAACGCTCGAAACAACGAGGAATCGTTGGACGGATTCCCCCATTTCGATGCTCCCGACCAATTGGCAGCATTCGCTTTCGGCCCCGTGAATCGGATCCATAGGAATCCGCGTTCTAAGGTTTCCGTTCGTTCGAGGCCGCGGAATTGGGTTGGGTTGCTGTGCAATTGATTTTAATTATCTAGAGATTTTAGATTTCGTGTAGTTATATGGTTGCAATATGCCTTCTGCATGAACTGCCAAGCATTGCATGTGTCATGTGGGTTGAATCATAGGTATCGGCATTCTCGATTGTAAGCGAGATTCGCATTTAGATTGCGGCGTCGGGTAGATGCCTCCCGCGGCTTCTGTCGTTTCATCGGCAATCACGAATAGTCCTTGCTAATATTTGGACCGCACGGGGAAATTATGAGTGTGCCTGCTTTCAATTTAGAAGTGGAACTGGAACATTAGAAACAAGAATAATTACGCGGAGGAATCTACTTACATGAGTTTGTTGGTGGTAGTCTCAAGATTGAGTTTTCTTTATTTCTGTCTGCTCAGTCTAATTTGCTGATGCCTTATTGGGTGGAAAATGGTAGTATTAGTATTACGAGACATTGCAGCTGCTAACCTCTAGCTAAGACGCTCTTGGACTTTTATGGTTGTTTTTACATTTGATCTTACAGAGTATCTTAATGTTGGTGGTGGGGTTGTAGCTTCGTGTCTTGCGGCGGTGGGATTTTTTGCAGTTTGGCTGTTAGCAGTTGTATGGGTTGCACCTCAAATTTATTGATATGGTTGCCATTTGACAACTCCAATCAAACGCTGGAAAGCGGCTCAAATAAACATGCCAATAGAGTACAAATTGCCAAAAATTCTGAACTTTTGACATAGATCTTGACAAAAAATTACGTAAAGCTTGGATGATTGGTTTCAAAGGAAAAAAGAAAATCTAGGGAGGGTGGAAAGGGGTGGAAAAGGAAGAAGAGGTTTGAAGAGTGCAAAGATTGTTGGTTATGTTGATGAAAGAGAAGGAAGAGGTGTACTTACAATGCCTTTTGCCTATGCAACCATAGTTCTAATTTAATTGTTGAAGATGAAAGAAAGATCACAAAAAATGTAATAAAAAAGCAATTTTTACCCCAGGAACCTGTAAACTTTGTAAATGACCTCTACGAACCTTTGAAACATCGTAATTCCTCCCTCGACCCTGTAAACTTGCTTCGTCTTACCCTATAACCCGTGCCGTTAATTTGAGACTTCTTGGGTTAACTTGTTTGGAATTAGGATTGGGTTAGTCAAAATGCAACAAGTCCAATGGTAGGATTTTCCTCCTCTCTCTCCTTCACTCTTCTCTCCTATTTCTTCATCTTCCTTTCCCTTCCGACGGTGGAAAGGTGTTGCAGCGACGACGCTGGGAGCAAGTAGGGACCACTGGAGCACGAGGAGGGACCGCTGGAACACCTTAGGGTCTTTGCAGCCCACGAAGAACTCTTGCGCAGCATCCCATGGGTGGCACGTGGAGAGGGGTCGAGGTCGAGGCGACACAGGGGAAGTGGTTGAAGGTCCTGGAAGGCACATGGAATGTGGACCAGAGAGGGAGGAGGTGATGGAGCAAGGGGAGGAGGAGGAGGCCGCTAGGGTGGAGAAAGGGGGATGGGAGGTCAGGGAGGAGGTTAGAGGGGAGGCCTGGGCAAGCGGAGGGGATGCGAGGGGTTCTGGGTGGTGGTCGGTGGGAGGTCAGGGAGGAGGTCAGAGGGGAGGCCTGGGCGGGCGGAGGCGGAGGGATGAGGGGGGATCTGGGCGAAGGTCGGTGGGAGGGGGAGGGAGGTTAGGGAGGAGGCTTGGATGCGCGGAGGGGGGGGGGGGGGTTCTGGGTGGAGGTCGGTGGGAAGGGAGGTCAGGAAGGAGGTCAGGGGAGGAGAGGTCGAGCGGAGGCGGAGGGGATGAGGGGGGATCTGGACGGAGGTCGGAGGGAGGGAAAGGGAGGTTAGGGAGGAGGCTTGGACGCGCGGAGGGGGTGGGGGTTGGGGGGGTTCTAGGTGGAGGTCGGTGGGAGGGGATGTCAGGGAGGAGGTCAGGGGAGGGGAGGTCGGGTAGAGGCGGAGGGTACCTTGGAGCTGCTCGTGCTACTTGCGTTGCTCATGATGTTCCGACCATGAGGTCGACCTGGCGGACCTTGGAGCTGACCCGTTCGGCGAGTAAGGAGGTGGAGGAGACGGAGGAATGGAGGTGGTCAGAGTCACGGCGGGCAGAGGAGAGGAGGTGGGAGGAGGAGCGGCAGATGGAGAAGAGGTGGCGATTGAGGACGAAATGAGGGAGGGGGATGGGAGGAGGGGATGTCGTGGAGGAGGCGAGAGGGATGGAGGATGGCATTCTTTGTAATTTTGATAAACAAAACGAGTAGTATGGAAATGGAATTCACGGAATCCGGTTAGTTTTAACAACCAAATGGATGTGAGTTAACCGTGGGGTCTATACGGTAAGAGTTAGCAAGTTTACGAAGTCAAAGGGGGAATTGCGATGTTTCAAAGATCGTAGAGGTAACTGACAGAGTTTACAGAGGTCCTGGGGTAAAAATTCCATAAAAAATAGCTATAAATTTTCTTCTGTTCGTCAGATGTGAGAGAAGAAAATCGCTTATAATGGAAAGCTCAATCTTTTGCATTCCCTCTTTCCCGTCCATTCTCTTAGTATGCTATCAAACACTGTCCTGCTTCACTCTATACCTTTCCTTCCATCCTCCCCTAATCAATATTCATTTCGTAATTAATATATATCATTTTCTCATTCTTTTCTGGTTAATGCAGGTAACAGTTTTCCAACAGCCTAATTATCTGCACAACTTTGTTCAGTCAACATTCAATGTCCTTTCCGCTGAAAAAGTCAAGGGTAATATTTATCTGGATGTTCATATTTTCTCTAAGTGCACTCAAATAATTGTATCTACCTTTTTATTTTTCTGTAAGAAGTTTTTTTGCAATATTACATAGTAGCCTAGTAGGTAACCCATTAGATGCCATTAGTTCTTTAGGATACATGGTTGATTAAAGCATACATATGGAGATGGGAATATTCATTTTCTTCTAAATTTTTGTGGAAATGAATTTGCTAGTGTGCAAGGTCAGAGATGCAAGATGGAAAACTTGAAGCCTTATCACATAATATTAGAATGTGAAGGTTGCAATGACCATTTAGAGTATAAGATTGCAATGATGGAGAAGTTTAAAATTGCTGGTATGGACGCGGAATCATCATTTGATGATAAGTTGAACATTAGGATGGAACTTGAATGAGTGTTTATATTGACAGCAGAGTAGTACCTGATGAGAAGATGAGAGGGTGACTTAATCAAGTTTAGTCATGGAAATGAAAGATAAACAAGCTGCATTTTGCGATTGGATAAGTTGGTGACGGACTGGCGTGTGGGGTTTCATGTCCCCCTGGAAAGGATAAAGGTTAGAACAAATGACTGCCAATTAGATAATGCGGAATCATACCCCCTAGTTTCGAGGCCAAACTGACATCACATTAAACATCCTTCCCAATTTCAAGAAACGATCTCGATGTAGGTTGAAGATTAAATAAGAAAAAACATGATTAAAATGGTTTGAGTATTTGTAATGAAGTTCACCTGATGATCCTTGTAGGTGAAGAAGCTAGATGATGAGCCTTATAGGAGCATTGTTTAAAAAAGTGCACCTCAAGGTGCAAAAGACGGTGAGGTGAGGCGAGGTGATGCAGCTTATTTTAGCCTTGAGACACACGCCTTAAGCTCCTTTGGCAAGGCATATGCCTTGCCCGGTCACGACGTTCGGCGAGGTGTTCCATGAGGTTTTAAGGATTTCAAGCATTTTCTTAAGAAAATCATTTGTCCTATTGATAGTTTCAGATGCTTATAAAGGTCTATTCGCAAGGATATTTTTATACAAGATGAATGCTTAAATTTGACCTCTTTCGTGTTCATATTTACCATAAAACGTGTCCAATTGTTTCACTAAACTCTTAACATTAAACATACGAATCCACAAATTTTATAGCAAAATTACTTGTAATTTATTTGTAAGGAGAGTTCACATAATGAGCTATGTAATATACCGAGCAGAACAAACAAGATATAATTATGGTATCTCAGTGTTGTCATATACTATATGTTAGTCACATAACATATAAATTTCATCAAGGTATATTTTATCTTAATTTTTATGTACTATAAATAAAGATATAATCGATCTGTACCTGACTACCATCGTATCTGTTTTTAAGAGGATATGGATATGTATTTTTGATTTTGGCATATATATATTTGGATATTGTTTTTATTTTTTTATGAATATATATATATATGGATAAGGATGTTATTTCCATTTTTTTGAGGATATGGATAGGGATATGGTTACAATTTTTTGGGGTAGATATAGTACACGATTTTTGTACTACTAAATATGTGTGTATCATGGATATATATCAATGTTATAAACAACTATCTGAACATATATTATATGTTAGATGTAATATAACACGCTTTAGAGTCATTTCGAAATTCATGGAGAACATAGGGTAAATTGCAGAAAAGGCTCCAATTGCACCTCGATTCTCAATTAAGACTTCATTTTGGAAATACAACAATGAGGGGTTCAATCTTATTGTTTTGCCTTAAGTACTTGCTTCCGTCAAATTCTGCAACCCTTCTATGTCAATGTTAATGCATAAAGTTGAAAGTTTAAACTGAGAAAATCAGACGTTTAAATTTTTTCTTATAATTTCTCTACAAATTTGTTGAATACAACCAATATATTTTTCTTATCTTTTGCCCAGGAAATAAAACTCCATGCATGTGGTTGAATTGATCTATTTGGAAAATGAAGAAATCTGTTATCTAATATGTTAGCCACCTTATTTACTTCCTTTGACTCTACTATATCAGTTGGTACGTAGACACTATAGACCATCTGTATTTCTTCTTTAATTTTTTAGCTGACTCCATTCCATGGACGGAGGCAAAAGTAGACAAAAATGTTCCTTAGTACGAGTGGTAACAGAGACAGTGGAATAATAAGAACTAAGTGTTGGAGGAAAAATGAATTTAAGATATTATTATTGAAACCCTAGGGCTCTTATATAGGAGAAAAGTTCTGGGTAAATAACACGGGAGGTACATGAAAGAAAGAGAAATAAGGAATAAATATAAAGAAAAAGAAATATCTCAACACTCGTCCTCAAGCTGGAGCATATATGTCTATCAAGCTCAACTTGGAACATCTCTGAAAAGGACTCTAGCAAGGGCCTTGGTGAAGATATCAACTGTCTGATCTCCAGTAGAAACATTGAGGTGGATATGAGACCCTTTTGGATCATGTCTCTGGCATAGTGGCAATCGACCTCTATATGCTTGGTTCGTTCATGAAATGTATGATTATTGGCATTAAAAAGAGCTTCTTGATTGTCACATAAAAGCTGCACGGGAAGAGGAACCTCAATAGCAAGATCAATCAAGATCGATCTAACCCACATCATCTCCGTGATTCCCTGTGCCATGGCTCTGTACTCAGAGTTCTGTACTCAGATTTTGCACTGGATCTAGCAACCACTGTTCACTTCTTGCTTTTCCATGACATAAGTGATCTCCCAACAAAAATAGCAAAGCCAGAAGTGGACTTCCTGTCTCTAGGGCGTCCTGCGTAATTTGCATCTGCACAAGCTGTTACCTCAAGAGATGTACCTCTGCTGAATATAAGAACAGTACCATGTGAATTCTTCAAATATCTCAAAATCATATAGATCGCATCCATATAAACCTTCCTGGGCTGCTCCATGAACTGGCTCACATTACTCATAGCAAAGGATATGTCTGGCCTGGTGATGGTAGCATATAGGAGCTTCCTAACAAGGTCCCTGTATCTCCTCTTATCTACCTCCTCAGTGTCATCATCATATAATCTAATGCTTGGATCCATAGGAGTAGTAGCAGGCTTGCACCCCGTCATACCTGCCTCTAGTAGAAGATCAGTAACAAACTTCCTCTGGGTCATCACAAGACCACGTCGGTTCCTAGCGAACTCTAATCCATGGAAGTATCGAAGATTGCCACGGTCCTTGGTCACAAACTGCTGACCTAGGAACTCCTTGTCTACCTGAATGCCCTGCTCATCATCACCTATGACAATAATATCGTCAACATAGACAAGAATAACAACAATACCTCTCTGTGTCTTCTTAACAAAAAGAGAGTGATCCGCAGTGGATCGATCAAACCCCTGGTGCTCTATCAACTCTGAAAGCTTATGGTACCAAGTTCTCGGGATCTGCTTCAGGCCATATATCACCTTGTGGAGCCTACACTCCTTCTGAGACTCCCCTCAATAGCAAACCCTGGTGGTTGCTGCATATAAACCTCCTCCTCTAGATCTTCATATAGAAACACATTCTTCACATCAAGTTGGTAAAGATGCCAGTCCCGTGAAACAACAACCGAAAGAAGAATGCGTAATGTCGAGTGTCTGGCCACTGGAGAGAAGGTATTCTAATAGTCCACCCCATAAGTCTGGGTGAACCCACATACAACAAGCCTTGCCTTGTAGCGATCCACACTATCATATGCCCGTTGCTTTACCGTAAAGATCCATTTACACCCCACAACAGAGGCACTAGGAGGGGCAGAAACAACACTCTAGGTACCACGAGACTGCAAAGCGGCCATCTCCTCCTCCGTGGCAAGTCACCAACTGCTATCCTGTATGGCTTCCTGATATGTTCGTGGGATAGTAATAGCTGAGAGTCCCATAATAAACTTCTTGTACTCCTTTGAAAGATGGTCCAAGGAAACACGTGCGACTAGAGTATACGTGGCACAGTTACGATGCGGCTTTCTCAAGGCAATAGGTACATCGAGGTCATCAACCTCTCTGTTCTCTGGTATCAGCTCCTCTTGTAAAATATCCCGTGGAACAAGCATATCACTAGTGCCATCAATAGAAACACTGTATTCATTACATACCTGAGGCTTGATGGATGACGGGGACGGCACATGAGTAGAGGGGCGAGTAGAGGACCTGCGAATGTAAAACTGTGGTAGGAACTATGTCAGGGTAGACAAAGGTGGAGGTGGTGGAGGAGGTGGATGTGACTGAGACTCAACATGGTGATGCGGCACGGAACAGAAATATAGGGCCGCATATTTATTTAATATTATCCGTTAATTTTATTTACGTTTATTTAAGTCGTCGTATTTTTAATTAAATAAATGGGATCGCCTGTGATCTCAATTAGTTAGAGATTTGAATTTCAAATTAGTCGGTTAGTCGGTTAGAGTCAATTTAGGATAATTAGTTGTTTTTCTATTTTTGTAATCTCATCCCTCCTATATAAAGGGATGATGGGGCTATTGTTATAATGAGTTCAATGATTTATAAAATTTGAGATTTTATCTCTCCTCTCCCTTCTCCTTCTCTCTCCCCTTACGTGATCTACACGTTTCTCCTCTCCATCCCCTCGTGTTCCCGACGAGTTCTCTTCTCAACCCCTCTATTTCTTCGTCCACCAAAAATCCACCATCAAAAAAAATTATTTTCGCCGTCAACGCCAATCCTGTTTGCATCATTTGGTATCAGAGCATGGCATCTAGGTCGTCCTCACGATCTGGCGATCCCTTTCGTCATTCACGCAGAAAGTCTAACGGATCTCGCCCCAACGACCGTGCATGGCGTGCTGAGGTTAGACAAACACTATCGAATATGCTCCAAGTTCTTTCACAGAATAGAGAGTCATTGCCGCGACAACTAGAAGAACTCATTGCCAAAAAGGCCGGTGAAACTTTCGTCCAAGTTCCTGATGAAGAGAGCCAAGAAAACCGTGCCGTCCTCAACAATAGGCTCGCTGTCCCGGCCGTTCCCGAGGGAAAAACGGCCAACCGCTTGCTGACCAGGTATTTTCAGACATGCAAAACCCTTCGGAGTCGATCTACGCCCCACCCGCTGCACCCGAACCTCCTCCTGCTACACCCGCACCGCCATCCCCTGCACCTACGACCCCAACCACCCAAACCCCATCGCAACCGCCCCCTTCCCTCGTTGCCTCCACAACCCCGACAACCTTCCCAACCCACGGCCGCCTACCAAGGCCTCCCCTCCTCTCACGCAACCGCAACCCTCCCCTGCTTCTTCTCCCCCCGTCGCTCGCCCTAAACGCCATTGCGCTGACCCTCAAGCCCCGCCTCCCTCACCTCGCCGCCAACCCCGTACAACCCACCCCCCCCGCGCCTGCAACCCCATCTTCCCTTACCCCTCCCTGTCCCAGCTGTGCCTTTCCCCACCGAACCCCATCCCAGCCCCAACACCGCATCTTATCAGTCCTCAGACTGCCGCTGCCGCGCCACCCTCCCCGCGACCACGACCTCGCACTGCCTTCCCAGCCCCTCCTACAGCACGACCCCCCCTTTGCTGTCGCTCTCCCAACCGATCTCGCCAGCACCACCTCGACACGAACGGCCGCCGCAGGAACCCTCAGCGTAGGGCTCAACACCGTGACCATCGAGAGAACGGAGACCGAGTCCCGCGGACTCTTGGGTTGTTCTCCAAGAAACAATCCCGTGATGTATGGGATTTAGGGAAAAATTGCAAAAGAATACCCCATGAAATCCCTATTTACAAAGAAGCTAAAGTTGACAGGAATTTAAGAAAGAATGAAGGGGTATGAAATTTGCACTTCAACCCCCTGGAGCTGAAATATTTTAAAAGAAGTGCTGAAAAGAGGAAATCTGGAAGGCCACCTTATCCAAATAGGACTAGGATCATGGGTTTCACCTATTTAAAGGTCCCATGGCTTAGTTCCCTGGACACATCTCCCCATCTACTCTCCTTGTGCTATTGCTTTGCTATATCCACGAGCCGAGTTGATCGCCATGAAGATGCCCCATCAGTTCTTCGAACACCACGTCAACAGGATGAAATCTGGATGGACGCCCGCCAATGCGCCACACCTGCTCTTCCACCACGAAGGCCACGACACCAATGCCCGCATCGCGCATGTGTGGATTCCGCTATTCTCTCTACACCAATTCTTCCAGGGGGATGACCGAGAGCGAGAATTCGAAATTATCAGCCTCCAAGCCTGCAGATCCAACAATTTGTCGGGAGACGAATTTTTAAAAGCGGAGGAGAGTTGATGCAGCGTGGAACAGAAATATAGGACCGCATATTTATTTAATATTATCCGTTAATTTTATTTACGTTTATTTAAGTTGTCGTATTTTTAATTAAATAAATGGGATCGCCTGTGATCTCAATTAGTTAGAGATTTGAATTTCAAATTAGTCGGTTAGTCGATTAGAGTCAATTTAGGATAATTAGTTGTTTTCTATTTTTGTAATCTCATCCCTCCTATATAAAGGGATGATGGGGCTATTGTTATAATGAATTCAGTGATTTATAAAATTTGAGATTTTATCTCTCCTCTCCCTTCTCCTTCTCTCTCCCCTCACGTGATCTACACGTTTCTCCTCTCCATCCCCTCGTGTTCCCGACGAGTTCTCTTCTCAACCCCTCTATTTCTTTGTCCACCAAAAATCCACCATCAAAAAAAATTATTTTCGCCGTCAACGCCAATCCTGTTTGCATCACATGGGGGGTTGTTGGTGGAGATAATGGAGGTAGTGGAACAAAGATATCCTCGCCAAAGTCAGCATTAGACAACGTGTCACCTGTAGGAGGACAATACATAACAGACTCAAAAAATGTGACATCAGCATTCACATAATATTTTCTCCCAACATGATCGAAACATCTATACCCTTTTTGGGTACGAGAATAACCAACAAACATACATTTGATAACTTTAGGAGAGAGCTTGTCACGATCGGGAGTAAAATTGTGGACAAATGCCACGGAACAATGACCCTAGGAGTAAGGGAGAATAGGTCCTTCTCGAGAAGCGCAATCAAGAAAGGAACCTTTTTCCAAGGATAGTAGAAGGCATGCGGTTCATCAAAGTAACATGCAGTGAGAACCGCAACACCCCAGAACAAATGAGGAGCCCGCCTCTGAATCAAAAGAGTCCTTATGACCTCCAAAAGATGACGGTGTTTGCGTTCAACAACACCATTCTACTGCGAAGTTTAAGCACAAGAAGTCTGATGAACAACAACAATAGATTTGAGAAAGTCAGACAACAACTGTAAAGTAGAAAACTCCAAGGCATTGTCAGCACGAATAAACTTCACATTAGTAGAAAAATGGTTCTTAATCTCAATAAGTAAGGATTTAATAACAAGACCAACTTCAGACTTATTCTTTAACAAGAAAACCCAAGATAATTTTGAGAAAGTATCCACAACAACCATATAGAACCGATGTCCCTGATGACAGGGAACATGACTAGGACCCCAGATATCAAAATGAACCAACTTAAACAACTGACTATTGTGACGACTCGGAAAAGAAGAACGCTGGTGCTTCCCAAGCGGACATGCCTCACACTCCAAGGTTGTACGAGTAGAGATCTGAGGGAGAACATGACACAACTTCTGTTTTGACTAGATGCCCCTTAGGGAGTTTTCCTATCCCTTACTTGGGACTACCGTTAGTGGCTGGTAAGTTGAGGAATTCAGATTGGGAAGTGGTGTTGCAGAGGATGGAACAAAGGCTGGCTGGGTGAAAGGCTGTCAGACTGTCAAGGGGACGGAAACTTATTCTTCTTAAGCATGTGCTATCGGCCATCCCAATTTTCTTCTTTTCGGTTCGTTTGATGCCTGTAGGGGTAAGGAAGAAGGTGGAAGCCTTGATGAGCCTCTTTCCTTTTTGTTTGCGCCCCCATGTCGCCACACGGGGGGACATGGGGACGTAAAAAAGGAGGTCCTATCAACTTGTTCCGACCTAGGATAATAAGCTCATGGGCTTGGTCTTACTTCACCGTCGAGAAACGAAAGAAGACTTCCATATCCAAGCTTAGCTCAGACGTAGCTCGCTTCTTTTTGGGTGTGAAGCAGTGTCAAACGTTGCAATAGTCGGCCGACTATCCCAAATAGTCGGTCCGACTATGCGGTGGGGGGGGGGAGGTCCCTGACTGAACATACCTCCAGTCGGTCAATAGTCGGCCCAACCGAATAGTCGGCCGACTATTCGGCCGACTGGCCTGACTATTAGGCTGACTGGAGTTTGACTTTTGATATTTTTATTTTTTTATTTTCAATTTTCAATTTTTATGGGTTACATTTTACCACAGTATCGCAACAAATGTCAAATTCTATATATCTATTATATTGATTGGTACTTTTATCTTGGATTCATGTTAACTAATGACCATATACATATAAAAATATAAGAATATATGTATTATAAATTATTTTTATATTAAAAAATACAAAACCGAATAATTCTGAATAGTCGCCCGAATATTGATTATTCTCTATTCAGTGACCCCTCCGACTGAATACCGAATACCGTCTTCTGCAACACTGCAAAATACCCAACAAGCATTAGCTCTCCCTGAAAAGGAGGTAATCCAGCCGCACCTTCCAGTACGGTTACCTTGTTACGACTTCACTCCAGTCCATGGTTTCAAATTTCGCGAAATTTCGACGAAATTTCGGTTTCGACACCCTACCGAAGCCGAAACCGAAATCTCGATATATACCCTTCCTTCACAAATTTAGGCCGATTTTGGCCGAAATTGGCGAAATTCCGTCGAAATTTCGATGAAATTTCGAAATTGTTTCGTTTTTTCAGCATCTCGAAACGAAACCGAAATCGAGATTTAAAACCTTGCTCCAGTCACTAACCCTGCCTTTGACATCCCCCTCCTTACGGTTAAGGTAACGACTTCGGGCATGGTCAGACGGTAAGTAACAGAGATCTGGGATGCACCTGGTGAGATGGGAAGAAGTGAGGAAGGGGTGTAGGGAAGGTGGCCTAGGGGTGCATGACGTTGAGACCATGAACAAGGCCCTTTTGGCAAAGTAGGTGATTCACATATGGGACCCTTCTGGTTCGCTGGCTTCCAGACTTGTGAGGAGGATCTATGGTGTCGGAGGTGAACTGATGGCTAGGAGAGTGCGTTTTGAGTCCCCTCTCTGAGCCGGGATTCGGGAGGTGCTGCATTTGGTAGCACATGGGTTACGACCAAAGGTAGGGGACGTGCACACGTTCAGGTTCTGGCGTGACGACTGGACGGTCGAGGGAGCTCTAAGAGATAGATAATAGATATTTGAGACTTTTTGCTTTGGCGGCATTTAGGGAGACCTCCGTCGCGTAGGTGGCGGATTTGGGTACGTGGCCGCCGACCTTCTTGTTTGATCTGTCGGATCAACGGTTGGAGGTTATGTCGGATTGCAGGAAGATCTGCCTTTGCCAGGCGATTTTGATTAGGGAATGGACCACTTTGTGTTGGAGGGCACACGTTTCTCTGTTAAGCGAGCGTACGAGGAAATGGTGAGAGTGGAAGATGAACATGATTCAGACTTGTGCTAGGACATGAAGATAGTTTAGGCAGCTAAGATACCTTGTAAGATCATAGTCTTCTTGTGGTGCTTGAGAGGGACCGTTTGTGTGATAAAGCGAGGAGAGGGAGGACCTTAGGCGTGGAAAACACTCTCTGTGACAGATGCCACATAATGAAGGAGGACTTGGATCACCTGTTCTTCAAGTACCCGACGTCGGCACGGGTTTGGCAAGAGGCGAGGATTTCGTGGGTGGCGACGGATAGGGCGGACACTTTCTGGAGGTCGGTTCGGGTGGTGGGGATCGGATTATCGGATGACTGCTCCAAACCTTTTGCTATTCTATGGGAGATTTGGTTAGGGAGAAATGATGTGGTGTTCAAAAATCAAAGTTTTTACTCAGAAAATGTTTTAGCGCACTGTAATGCATTGTATAATTCCTGGATTGCCAGGTTATGTACTCCAAAACCTTTTAATGAAACAGTTGTTGCAGTGACTCTCACCTCGGGAGCTCACCCTATCTTTTATAAAGAAAAACTTCTGCAGAGGAAGACGTCCAAAGCGAAGATGCCACTTGAAAGGAGAAACAGATCTAGATGGAATAGTAGCAGCACTAGCACACGGAGATTGGACCAGTCTGTACAATCCTCTCTGTTCACGGCCACATCCAATCACCCTACCTGTGAGTATGTCCTGAAACACAAGAGAAGAAGGATTAAATATGGAATGACAATGTAAATCTTTTGTAATCTGACTAATAGACAAACGATTCATCTGAAATGTTAGAGCATGTAAGACATTCTGCAGATGCGTTGATGGAGCTAGAACAATCTCCCCCTGACCAACAATGGGTAGTTGAACCCATTAGCAATCACCGCTTATTTACCATGAGGGATAGATCTGTAAGAATAAACTAAGCCCGATCTCCACACATATGATGAGAAGCTCCGGAGTCCATGATCCAATCAGTTAGATCTGAACTGCTACAACTTGTAAGAGCATAAGCAATACCTGACGAACTCGTAGAGGCTATGACGGTAGCTGCAACATCTGAAGATCCTGCTGCTGGGGCAGGTGGTGTAGTCATCATCTCTCTCAATATAGAGACAATATCATCAAACCTCGCATCATGAGAAGGAGCTGGAATAGTCTCTATCTGGTCAGCTACACGGGTATACACGGGATACCCATGCTTCAGATAGCATGTCTCCTTCGAATGCCCTGGACGGTGGCAATGTGAGCATGGGCCACGCTGAGGTCTTCCTCGACCACGAGGTCCACGCCCGCGAAACTGTGAAGTGCCCCCGCTGCCACGAGAAGCAACCATTGCAGAGGGAGTTTGGGTCACGTAGTAGATGGAGTAGTGATCTTGCTCAGCCTCTTGTAGACCTCTGTTGGAGGTATCGTCTCTCCTGTAAGTAGTTGAGTACTTGCTGCATCGTACCCTGAGTCAAGAGATGGCTGGAAGACTCCTGTCATAGTGGCATTTCCGTATTCCTGTTATTGCTCCGTGCTAGTAGTAATGGGCATAAAACTATGGAGACACTCAAACATTTTTTTTTTTGAATAAAAACAAGGGGGAGCACTCCCAAGATGGGAGTCACCACACCGCAAATTTCATTGATATGCAAAAAGTTACATCATCCGGATACCCATAATTTGTACAAAGCGTTACACTGCGCCACCACATTTTCATAGTAAAAACGTTGCCCCTTGAAAATTACATCATTTCTACCAAGCCATATAGCCCAAAGAACCGCAAAAACTCTGGAAACATCACCGGTGGAGATACTCAAACATGCTTCAAAGATGCGAGAAGTGGGCATGAAGAGGTCGACCATTATGCTTGGTCGAGAAAATGTCATATTGCCACTGGATTATTTTTCTCTCATTCTTCGCTTGCCTATATGTGTCAGCTAGATTATCCCATATGGCCTTGGCTGTGGGTTAATTGATGATGTCATTGGCAATCTCCGTGGTGAGCACCTGGGAGAGCCAAATCCGTGCATAGTCATCATCTTGCTTCTATGAAGCATTAGCCCCAGTTTTGTCCGTTGGCTCTGAATCAGTCAAAATGTGCTCCTTGTTATGACACTACATAAGGGTACGAAATTGTATGTACCACAACTCGTAGTTGGTCCTATCCATCTTCACGATAGGAGCCGGGCCCTTGAAGGCACCGGACGAGTCACCCTTGTTCTCTGACATGATGGAGTAATCGCCTAAAATCCGGATCGAAACTAGGAAGTAGACTTATTTGAGCTAGTCTACACAATCATATGTAGGAATGATTGTATGTGTAGACTCATACAACCATCCTCTCAAATCCTTGTTGTAGTCTAGGGTCGGAAAATGCGATTTATATGTCAAAAATCACGTATTCCGTAAAGATTAGACTTTATAGCCCTGTAAGGATGCCCGAACCGCAGAAGATGGGGCGTATGGTGGCTGGGACGGGTTGTAGGGGAGACCGACGACGGCTGGGGTGGCCAACGGCGGCTAGGGCAGCCTGCTAGGGCTATAGGGTCGGGCGAAACGGCTGTTAGGGGCGGCTGGAGGTGCTGCTAGGTGGGGGGGATGTCAAGGGCGACCGAACCTGTTGGCCGACGGCGACGACAGGGTGGGGTAGGGTTTACTGAGATATGAGAACCCTGATCTAGGACCGCTGCTCTGATACCATGTTGGAGGAAAAATGAATTTAAAATGGGCAAATTACAAAAAAAGGGCCCCAATTATGCCTCAATTCTCAATTAAGGGACTCATTTTTCAATTATAACAAAGAAGGGCCTGATCTTATATTTTTATCTCAAGTAGAGGCCTCTATAAGCTTCAACGACTCTTATATGTCGACGTTAAACCCTTAAGTTGGTTCAGGCCTCTATTTGTTACAATTGAAAAATGAGGCCCCTAATTGAGAATCGAGGTATAGTTGAGGACCTTTTTTGTAATTTACTGTTGGTGGAAAGAGTTATCTTATTATTCCATATAACTCTAGGCTCTCTTATATAGAGAGAACCCATGGGTAAATTACATAAGAAGCTACCAAGAAAATAAAAAAAGCATAAACGATACACCGACTACATAATTATCTCTACACTCCCCCTCAAGATGGAGCATAGATATCAATCATGCTTAGCTTGGAAAAATACTTCTAGAATGGTCCTCTGAGCAATGGCTGGGTGAAGATGTCGGCAGTCTGCTCCCCTGAACTAACATGTGAAGTAGAAATCAGGCCCTTATGGATCATATCTCTAGTGTAGTGGCAGTCTACCTCAATATGTTTTGTTCTTTCATGAAAGGCAGGATTATTGACAATGAACAAAGCAACTTGATTATCACACTGTAGCTGCATGGTAGAGGTACATCTATATGCAAGTCTTCTAGTACAGCTCGAACCCACATCATTTCCGTACTTGCTTGTGCCATGGTCCTAAATTCAGATTCAGCACTATATCTAGCCACAACAGTTTGTTTCTTGCTTTTCCAAGAAATCAGAGAGCTGCTCACAAAAACTGCAAAGCCTGAAGTAGACTTCCGATCCTCAGGGCATCCTGCATAATCCGCATCCGCACATGCCGAAATAGATAAATTTTTGTCCTTTCTAAACAACAATCCTGTGCCTGGAGATGGCTTTCGATACCTTAATATGACATATATGGCATCCATATGTATCTATCTTGGTTGTTCCATGAACTGGCTCACTCGACTTACTGCAAAGGCAATATCAGGTCGAGTTATAGTGATGTAAAGAAGCTTACCCACCATTTCTCTATACCTTCTCCTGTCAACTTCCTCAGTATCATTATCATATAATTTCATGCTTGGATCCATAGGAGTACTCGAGGATCTACACCCAACCATGCCCGTTTCAACAAGCAAATCTGTAATATATTTCCTTTGGGTCATCACAAGGCCCTGTGCATTCCTGGCAAACTCCAACCCCAGAAAGTATCGTGGAGTACCAAGATCCTTCGTAATAAATTGACGTTCCAAAAATGCTTTTGCCATCTTTATCCCCTAAGCATCATCTCCTGTAACCAAAATATCATCAACATACACCATGATGACAACCGTACCTCTAGGAGTCTTCTGGATGAACGAGTGATCCGCATTTGATCTCTTGAATCCTTGTTGTTCAATTAGATAGGAAAGCTTCTGAAAGCACGTCCTTGGGCTATGTTTAAGGCCATATATCGCCTTATGAAGTCTACACTATATGATTCTCCCCCTCAACAACGAACCCCAGGGGCTGCTGCATGTAGACTTCTTCCTGCAAATTGCCATATAAGAATGCATTCTTAACATCAAGTTGAAACAAGGGTCAGTCACGTACCACATCAACAGACAGAAGAATATGAAGAGTGGAATGACCAGCAACTGGAGAGAAGGTATCCATATAATCCACGCCATATGTCTGAGTGAAGCCTCGCATCGCTAGACTTGCCTTGTAATGGTCAAGACTACCATATGCGTGGTACTTAACTGTGAATACCCGTTTGCAGCTAACGACAGATACTTCTGAGGGAGCAGGAATCAAGCTCCATGTACCCTGTGACTGTAGGGCATCCATTTCCTCTTCCATAGCAGAACACCAGCAGTCAATCTTCAAGACATCATGATAATCCTGTGGTATCTCCATGGAAGACAAAGCCACAACAAACCTCTGAAAGTCCCCTGTGAGACGATGAAAGAAAACCTGAGAAGCAAGGGGATATGATGCACAAGTACGTTTCTGCTTCCGTATAGCAATAGGGACATCCAGATCATCAACCACTGTACTCGTCGGTTCACATTCCTCCTGCAATGATGAACCCTGCACATGCACGCTATCCGACCCATCATTAGTAATAACATCTGAACATACCTGAGGCGTGCTGGATGATTGACGTGCAACATGAGCAGGACCTGACTGACGTGTATAATATTTAGGTAATGACGAGGCAAGTGGTTTTGGTGGTGGTGGCGGGGGTGGTGGTGGTGGTGGGGATGATGTTGGCGTGCCAATGAGGACAGAGATGGACGGTGGTGGACTCAGAATAGGAGGAGGAGGAACATAAACCTCGTCATTAGATGTGGATGAGGCCAACCTGTCACCTGCAGGTGAGAAGTACATAACAAACTCAAAAAATGTAACATCAACACTGACAAAGTATTTCCTGTCTACGGGATCATAACAACGGTATCCCTTCTGAGTCTGAGAGTAACCCATAAAGACACACTTGACGACTCTAGGTGAGAGATTGTCAAGTCCAGGAGAGAACCGATGAACAAAAGCAACACCACCAAAGACACGAGGGGTAAGAGAGAATAATTCCTTATCGGGAAAAACAACAGAAAGATGAATTTTCTCACCCAGTACCGAGGACGACATACGATTCAGAAGGTAACATGCTGTAAGAACTGCATCTCCCTAAAAAGAAATAGGCGCACAACTCTGGATAAGCAGGGTTCGAGTAATATCAAGAAGATGACGATGTTTTCTCTCTGCAACTCCATTTTCTTGAGATGTGTAAGCACATGTGGTTTGATGAATAATATCTCTTGACGATTGTAAAATCAACGTTTCTACAGTGAGAACGTAGTGACACATTGTAATGCTTTGTATAACTTCTGGCTTTCATAGTAATGTAATGCGATACGTTATTAATGGAATATACTAGGCGGTGATCCTCGCAGTGGGGACTCACCCCATTTTTCAATAAAAAAAACCTCTTGACGAAAAGAAATGTGAGAGAGAACGAGTGTAAAATTCCAAAGCATTGTCCGTACTAACATATTTGACATGAGAGGAAAAAATATTTTGCACTTCAATTATAAGATTTAAAATAACATCCCCTGCTTTAGATTTCTTCTTTAATAGAAATACCCACGACAAACGAGAGAAACCATCAACGAATACAAGATAAAACCTGTGTCCCAGGTGATCAGGAACACGACTCGGACCCCAAATATCGATGTGAAATAATTCAAACGGGGAGCTACTGCTCCGATACTGACGACTAAGGAAGCTAGCTCGATGGTGCTTTCCCAACTGACAAGCTTTACATCGAAAGGAAGAACTTGGAGGAATCTGAGGCAAGAGATGACACATCTTCTAAAGCGAAAGGCGACCAAAGCGTAGATGCCATGTATACGGAGAGACTGACCCGTCTGAGTAAGAGGAGACACCGGTATAGGAATTCCAGACCATACGATAAAGACCATCCTGCTCAGAGCCACAACCAATCACCCTGCCCGTTAGTATGTCCTGAATATAAGAGAAGATGGGTCAAGTATAACGCGACAGTGCAGATCCTTTGTAATCTGACTAATAGATAGTAAGTTCAACGAAAAATGAGGGGCATGTAGAACATTCTGTAAATGCATGGAAGGTGACAAGGTAATTTCCCCCTGTCCAATAATGGATGAGTGAGTCCCATCGGCTATTACCACTGACCGTCCTGGTAGAATCTCCTTGTATGACGTGAGTCTATCTTTGTCACGACAAAGATGATGTGTTGCACCATAGTCCATAATCCAATCTGAGACATCTGAATTATGACATGATGGAAAAGCAGAAGCACCACCTGAGGTGCTAGCAGAGGCAGAAGTACTGGCAGACGTTGAAGCAACAATATCTGAAGAACCTCGTGGAGAATCTGTAGATACGTGAGGCATAATATCGCGCAATCTCGCCACGAGCTCCTCGAACTTGTGATCCGAAGTAGATGCCGACGGGGATGCAACATGCTCGGATACTCGCGCCGATGCCGGAAACCCATGCTTAGAATAGCATGTATCTTCAGAGTGGCCTGTGCGATGGCAAAAAGTGCATGGCTGGCGAAAATGACCACCTTGACCACGAGGTCCATGACCACGGAATGAAGACGAACCACCTCTCCCTCGAGACACAGTCATCGCCGAGGGTGGTGGAGTAGAAGTACTGGACGAGACAGAGATGCGGCTAAGCCTCCGGTAGGCTTCCTCCATAGGAGGAATGGTATTATGGTAGCATCGGCAAGTATCTGTGATCGGGCAACATCATATTCTGGTTCAACTCGTTCAAGAGCCGCAAGCAGTACCCCCACCATGGTAGCATTCCTAAAAGTCTTCTGCTACTCGTGGGTGGCCGCGAGAGGGATAGTACTGTAGAGTTTCTCAACATTCCTTGTAGGGATGTATACAAGGAATGTAGTGGCCGTCCATTCTGCTTCATGGTGAATATGTCGTGTTGGAGCTGTAACATCTTCGTCTCACTTCACACCTGTGAATAAGTTGCCGCCAGTATGTCCCACATCGCCTTAGCGTTGGGCTGATAGAGAACATCATTAGCAATCTCCATCGACAACGTACCTGAGAACCAAACCTTGGCATATGAATCATCAACCTCCCAAGAGGCATAGATCCCAGTCTTCTCTGCCGGTTCTTCCCCTGTAAGAATGTGACTCTTACCGTTCGACTTCATGAGGCTCATGAACTGCATCGCCCAGAGCTCATAGTTCGTCCCATCCATCTTGACTATTGGCGCGGGACCTTTGAACACGCCTATGGAGGGCATGTTGGAGTATTTGGTTGAGCGTCTATTGAGTTGTAGATGAGTAAATGAATACCTCCAGGATCCATTTACCCCATCCCATTGTTTAGTCCCACATCTATCAGTGGTGGGACTTGGAGGCTCTATGAAGGCTATATAAGGAGCCCCAGACCTCCTGTATCCATTGAAAAAGTCAATAGACTAACCTGGCCCTTTGAGGCCTTCTCCTGTGGTTTCATCCCGCTCCTTAGGGAGTAGGGTTCTACGTAAAATCTTTGTTCTTCCATGTTTTATATTTCTGTTCTTATGCTCTGTTTATCATTCCGCTTCCGTTCCTATTTTCTAACATGGTATCAGAGCGGGTTCGATTCTCGGAGTTTTCATTTTATTTTTTGTTTATGTTTCGAGAATCAATTTGAGAGAGAAGATTTGTTTCGTGTTTATCGTTGGAGATTTTTTTTCATTCATTTTGCGTCAACGAAAAGCGTCAAGTTCTATGGTTTCTCTCGAAACCCTAATCAAGATCTTCTCTGTGCTGCGATCGTCCATGACTCTCAAGCATGCGATCTCATGTTCCAGCCTTCAACTCCAAGCTGCGCCGATCTCATGTTCCAGAACCCAATGCGGCTCAGCATCGTGCTCCTTCCAGCAACTCTGTGGGCACGTTCTCCTGGAAGTGCCCCTTGGCGCATATCGCATCTTCAAGAGTAGACAACCTTCAGACGTATGTGCACCAGGCGTGCCCTAGCCGCAGTTCCAGGGAGACGCACACCCTGATGCGTCTTATCCAGTGAAGTCTTCATCAGCAAGCCCCAGGCGCATCTCCATCTGTGCGCACCTCCTCGCAGGCAAGAGTCCAAGGGCGACAGGCGATCAACCCTTCCGGCCGCAAGCCCTCCTCTTCAACCTCCATATATGCAAGCGGCAGTCCCTGTTCGATGCAGGTTTCCAACCACCCCCAGGCGGTTCCCTCCAGTTGGCGCTATCCTTCTCCAAGCCGCATCGGGCGAGCCTTCGTTGTCATACGAGCGGCGGGGCATCATCTTCAGGAGGCGACATAGCCTCCATCTCCAGTCATCGTTCTGCTCGAATCGCGTCGCCTATGTGCCCCAGCTACGTGGCGCACTTCGGATCTCCCAGCGGCGATAAGCTCCAGACCTCCCTACGTCGACACCATCTCGTGAGCCCAACGATATCGCACCTCCCGGCGGCAGTCCCATGCAGAGGAGGCAGCCACATCTCCTTCCGATGCGGATCTCCTCTCCTCGCGTAACTCCCACCCAGGCGACGGCGACCTCATGGCCGATCTCATCACCTCCAACCGGCGATGGCGCAGCTCAAGTGACTGCGAAGAAGCCCCACTCTTGCGGCGGTGACAACGCAGAAACGATGGGTTCCCAATTGGGAACCCTAACACATGAAGAATAGGGGGCCCGATGCCCTTTTTTAATAAAAAATGGGTTTTTATTGTAAGGCCCAGTTGAGCGTTAAAAAAATGAGGGAAGAGAAAAGGAGAAAGAGGCCTCATCGACCCGTGTCTGTTGAAAAAAAGGGAGTAAAAAAAGAGAGAAAATCCGAGAGAGGATTGAACGGCTTAAAAAATGATTGATTTCAAAAAAAAGGGACGATTATTTTTTAAAAAAATGAATGATGAAAACAGCTGGAAAAAAAGAATGATTTTGAAAAGCAAAAAAAAAAATGAAGTCGGCTTATTTGGTGTTTTATTTACCCCCACTCTTCATGTCTTCTCCCAACTTGGTCGATGTTGATTTTCCGACCAGTCTGGGAGAAAGGGGGAGTATTATGTAGAGTCACAGGTCAAGTTCCATATTCAGATTCTCCAGTGTTCAGACCGACCGATTTCCAGACTCTACAGTTCAGACTCGAGGTCAGATTCCGAGTCTACAGTTCAGACACGCACGTGTATGCGGTCTTTTCAGATGTGCACATGTTTTCCATCTTCAGTTTCATGGTCCCCATCCATTCTTGTTGTTTCGGCCAGAGTTTTCATGTGAGCCATAGGGACTCCATAGTAGAGGACCATTCCCTATGCCATATGGGTAAGGGTTTTCATGTGGTATCATAGGGACTACAGAGTAGAGTACCATTCTCGGTGCCAGATGGGAGAGACGTAGTTCTCCGACGAGGAGACTTTTCAGACTCCATTCTCCAGCGACCGTGGACTCCGACGAGGATTGCACTTCCACGACCTTTTCAGTTCGGTCCTTTTTCAGAGATAGAGCAGTTTTCCACATGTTGTGGCGGACCAGAGTTCTCCAGGTGGAGACTCATTTCCAGTTGCAAACTTGCAGTGACTTTGATAGGCGCAATTCAGAGCACATGCTCTCCTACGAGGAGATTCAACAGACTCACACTCCAGCCCGTTTGTCCTCCTCACCTGCACGACATGAGAAGCAACGTCATCGACAACAACCGACAGTTGTGTGCGTTGAGTTGATATTGTCCTTAGTGTCCTGTAGCCATTGTTTTAAAAAGCGCCGCCTCGAGGCGCAAAGGCGTACGCCTCGAGGCGAGGCACAGCAAATTCGCCCTGAGGCGCACGCCTCAGGTTCTCTGGATGGGGCGTGCGCCTTGACTTGGCGTGAGGCGCTCGAGGCGCGAGGCGCTCGAGGCGAGGCGGAGGCGTAAGCCTCGAGTCATGAGGCTTTTTTTTCATTTTTGGTTATGTGCTTTGCACTTGACCTTATTTTTTTGTTAGCATTATATTTTTTATGTTTGTATTTTTGTTTACATGTTAACCCTTGCATATTTCTATATATTAGTTGCAAGTTTGCAACTTGATGTTGTTATTTGATTGTACAAGTTGTGAATCTTAGAATAGTTATCGTATATATGAAGAAGCAAGAATGCAAATAAAAATTAGTATATGACGGTTCTCCAACAATATCCAACAAGACAAATGGTTGGGATTCAAGGTGTGTTAGTATTCTTTTACTTCAAACACTAAAAATTATGGTTCCTATTATACTTTAGTATTAAGTATAGACTTTAATTCAATACTCATATAGAATTATTGAAGTTGGAACTTGATATTACATATATTAGTGGCTTTTTTTGAACTACAATGCCTTCATTGCTTATGTATTGCATCTCTTATTAGTGTTAAACTATTCTTGAATGTGTTTTGGGGAAAATTTAATATTATCATATATTTTTTCAATGTATTTTCCTTTAATTTTAATTTTTTTCCAAAAAATTGAGGCTTACGCCTCGACCGCCTCGAGGCTTACGCCTCGCCTCGATTTTAGAAAAACGCCTCGGACCGCCTCGCGCTTTTTTAAACCTTGCCTGTAGCGTGAGTTGAGTTTCTTTCTGTTTGTCCAAGCTGAGCATTGCATGCTCCAGCTTGAGAGGGAGTGTTGGAGTATTTGGTTGTGGGCCTATTGAGCTGTAGATGGGTAAATGGATACCTCCAGGATCCATTTACCCCATCCCAGTGTTTAGTTCCACATCTACCGGTGGTAGGACTTGGAGGCTCTGTGGAGGCTATATAAGGAGCTCCAGACCTCCTGCATCCATTGAGAAAGTCAATAGATAAACCTGGCCCTTTGAGACCTTCTCCCGTGGTTTCATCCCGCTCCTTAGGGAGTAGGGTTCCACGTAAAATCTTTGTTCTTTCATGTTTTATATTTCTGTTCTTATGCTTTGTTTATCATTCCGCTTCTGCTTCCTATTTTCTAACACATATCGACTTTGTTTTCTGGCATGTCGTCGGAGACGAAGAACTATGTTGTAAACCAAAAGACAAGTGTCTCCATAAACTTCATAGGATTTGAGTGCATATGTAGACTTTACGCACTGAAATCCATTGAGATGGCGAAGGGGGCGGTTGCGGCAGAGGCCTGCAAGGGCAGGGGCCGGGGGGTGGTGTTGCCGGCGAGAGAGGGCCCGACGATGGAGGGGCCCGACGGGAGGTGAGAGAGGGCCCGGCGGGAGAGGGGCTCGGTGGGGGGGAAGAGAGAGAGGGGGGGTCCGGTGGGAGGAGGCAGCGACGGTGGCGACGCCGGAGAGAGTGGGGGGGGGGGCGGCGGTGGTGGAAAGGATTCATGGTTTTAGGATTTTGGCTCTGATACTATATTGGTGGAAAGAGTAATCTTATTATTCCATAGAACCCTAGGCTCTCTTATATAGAGAGAACCCATGGGTAAATTACATAAGAAGCTACCAAGAAAATAAAAAAAAGCATAAACGATACACCAACTACGTAATTATCTATACATTTACCTTTTAAGATATCATTATTGAGACCCTAAGGCTTTTATATAGGAAAAAAGCCTTGGATAAATAACACGGGAGGTACATGAAAGAACGAGAAATAAAAAATAAATATAAAGAAATAGAAATATCTCAACACTAACAAGTCAAAAGTATTATATGCTTACGCGTAGAGGTGCTTGCGCAGGGGCTTTATACATATGATTGTACACAGATTTTATACTAATAAACTTTTACCACATCATCACTCTTCAATTTCTTATGCACATGGACCTAATTTGCTGCATATGTTTCCCATTAAACTTAACTATTTTTAGCATATACTATCAGGACATGTCTAACGAGTATCTTGCAATTTATCAAATCTTGATATAAGCCACATTCTTGTGCATCACACCTTATTGGAAACTTATGGTTCTTGTCACCAAATTATCTAGGAGTAGATGAGGTCTTCTTAGTTCTGTAGGGGATTTGAAACACAACATTTATTCTTTGGTGTTTTCCCCATAGAAAATAATGTGTTATACTAAAAATTATTCTGCTTTTCAGGTGCTACAATTGTTGTTTCTGGGGATGGGCGTTACTTCTCAAAAGATGCCATTCAGGTAAAGTTTAACAGTTGTAGAACTTGAGTCGTTTTATATTCTAATATTAATAGTTACTCCCATGTACATCCTCATGTTGAACTGGTAATTGTTAGCAAACAGTTATAGCGGATACTTGACCACTTTCTGAAATATATTGAGTTTTATGCATCCAATTCAAAATTTGCCACTGACCTTGAGAAATTTAGATGTAATCGCTGTTGCAAACCTGTTTTGATATTTTTCATTGTAAATGCTGAGATCCATTTATAATGTAAGCTTTATGTCTGTGAAAGAACTAATTGTCAAATTTATGGTTGGCTTTTATCATTTATTAATATCTAGTATTGTTGAGTTGAGTCAGATTTAAATAGCCCGCTGTTGCTTCTTTGCAGCTTATTCCTAGGCCACTACCTCAAAAGCCGAATGAGGCATATTGTACATCACATTCAAACTGGCTGAGCCTTCTCCCACTATAAGTTAGGGTCGGCTACATGGATTCTTGCTCAAATCCACGTTGAAAGATTTGACTATTTTTATGATGGTGTCGACTACCTAACGCAACTCCACAAGCAGGGGATTTGAACCCTGTGCATCACATTCTAATTTATTTTTTTGTAGTTTATTTATAGTATCTCTTTTAATCCTTTTTCACTAGAATACAATTTAATGGCCTGATAAGGGATCCTTTTGGAAGAGATTACAGAGGAAAATTCAAACAGCCATAAAAAAGTGTCTCACAAGGTTACCTAATTCCTTTCGATTTTTTACCTATACTTAGCAACTGCCAACATGCCGCTATTTTTATGATTAGGAAAATATAAACATGCGTTTTCTGATGGGTGTATTTATATTAGGTGGTGAGTCCACTACTCAAACAAAGATATCCCCAAATTATTTATCAATCAATTGCCATCTTCAGTTTGCCAATGCCAAATAATCTGAAGCCACGCATCTGATGTCAACATTCTCTAGTGCTCTTAGGAGCATTATCATAATGCTTTCTTGAGAAGCTTTTTACAACAAACAGATTTTGATCAGACTAATGGCTAACTGCAATATTTTGTTAACAGATTATTATTAAAATGGCTGCTGCAAATGGTGTTAGACGTGTTTGGGTGGGACAGAATGGTTTGCTGTCCACACCCGCTGTTTCAGCTGTGATACGTGAGAGAGTTGGTTTAGATGTAAGTTGAAGATATCTTTTTAGTTGTTTACCTCCCTGTTTCCATGTTTTGTGGTAAATGCTGCTATGATATTACGTACCCTGCAATAATATTAGCCATAGGCATTTCATTTTCTGCTCTTAAATTGCAGGGATCTAAGTCAACCGGAGCTTTCATATTGACGGCAAGCCATAACCCAGGTGGTCCACATGAGGTATAAAAATCTCCTAGTTTGTTATATGAAAACATTTTGACTTCATCTAGGCAACTTAGAATTTGGCCATTACGCCTAGCCCTTGGATGGGCATTGCTATATGTCCCATGTCACTGATGGGTTATACATTCATGTGAATCATTGGAAGGCAACCAAGGGATTGAATTCCATTGTGTTGTGGCAAATCAAGGTCTAGTCCCATGTAATTGAATTGGGTCCTAATTATTTTGTCGGGAAGAGCCCGACTGAATCTGTTGGAACCACATGGTGTAGAACAATTCCACACAGTTCCATTCTCACAGAAAGAGCGGCATTAAACCTTTGGAAGTGCACGAGCTTCTAAACTAAGAAGCCTTCAAATGAAAGTTTGATTAGTTTGCACCATTGTTTTAAAAAGCGCCGCCTCGAGGCGGGGCGCAGTAAATTCGCCCTGAGGCGCACGCCTCAGGTTCTCTGGGTGGGGCGTGCGCCTTGACTTGGCGTGAGGCGCTCGAGGCGCGAGGCGCTCGAGGCGAGGCGGAGGCGTAAGCCTCGAGTTATGAGGCTTTTTTTTACATTTTTGGTTATGTGCTTTGCACTTGACCTTATTTTTTGTTAGCATTATATTTTTTATGTTTGTATTTTTGTTTACATGTTAACCCTTGCATATTTCTATATATTAGTTGCAAGTTTGCAACTTGATGTTGTTATTTGGTTGTATAAGTTGTGAATCTTAGAATAGTTATCGTATATATGAAGAAGCAATGATGCAAATAAACACGTGAATTAAAATAATTGTTATATTTGATTGTGAATAGCAAAATAAAAATAACATCTTTAGTAAAAAAATCGCCGGGGGCGCTGCCCCCACACCCCCGCAGGGGGGAGCGCACCTGCTCCCCCCTAGACCCCCCCACAGGCTCGCTGACCGGGCAACGAGACCCCCGTCTTGTTGGGGTATGATATGGCAGGAGGGGATGCATATGACGGTTCTCCAACAATATCCAACAAGACAAATGGTTGGGATTCAAGGTGTGTTAGTATTTTTTTACTTCAAACACTAAAAATTATGGTTCCTATTATACTTTAGTATTAAGTATAGACTTTAATTCAATACTCATATAGAATTATTGAAGTTGGAACTTGATGTTACATATATTAGTGGCTTTTTTTGAACTACAATGCCTTCATTGCTTATGTATTGCATCTCTTATTAGTGTTAAACAATTCTTGAATGTGTTTTTGGGAAAATTTAATATTATCATATATTTTTTCAATGTATTTTCCTTTAATTTTAATTTTTTCCAAAAAATTGAGGCTTACGTCTCGACCGCCTCGAAGCTTACGCCTCGCCTCGATTTTAGGAAAAACGCCTTGGACCGCCTCGTGCTTTTTTAAACCTTGGTTTGCACACATTTGCACGTTGAAGATACACGTAATCAAATTCCACCAAGGTTCTCATTTGATTTGTTAGAGTAATCGATACTCTGATGTGTTATTCCATAGAGCCCTCGGGTCTCTTATATAGAGAGAAAACCCTTGGGTAAATTACAGAGACGTACAATATAAAATAGAAAATATGAAACGGTACATCCCAACATATATAAGCCTCTACACCCCCCCTCAAGATGGAGCATAGATATTTATCATGCTCAGCTTGGAAGAACATCTCTGGAAAGGTCCTCTGAGCAATGGCTTGGTGAATATGTCAGCAGTCTGGTCCTCTGAACTGACATGAGAAGTGGAAATGAAGCCCTTCTGAATCATGTCCCTAGTATAATGACAATCCACCTCGATGTGCTTTGTTCTCTCATGAAAAGTTGGATTGTTGGCAATAAACAATGCTGCCTGATTGTCACATTGAAGATTCATAGGCAAGGGGACATCTACATTCAAATCTTCTAAGACTGCTTTAACCCACATCATTTCTGTGCTTGCTTGTGCCATGGCTCTGTACTCGGATTCAGCACTGGATCTCGCCACAACAGTCTGTTTCTTGCTTTTCCAAGAGACTAAAGAGCTTCCTATGAAGATAGCAAATCCAGAAGTAGACTTACGATCCCTTGGACATCCTGCATAATCTGCATCTGCACAAGCTGAAATAGACAGATCTGTATCTTTCTTGAAAAGAAACCCTGTGTCTGGAGAAGACTTCAGATATCTCAATATCATATACAAGGCATCCATATGAACTTGCCTCGGCTGCTCCATAAATTGACTCACCTGGTTTACTGCAAAGGCAATATCCGGTCGAGTTATAGTAATGTATAAGAGCTTACCCACCATCTCTCTGTACCTTCTTTTGTCCACCTCCTCGGTATCATCATCGTACAGCTTCATGCTTGGGTCCATAGGCGTACTTGAAGGTCTGCATCCAGTCATTCCTGTTTCAACTAGCAAGTCTGTGACATATTTTCTTTGAGTCATCACCATTCCTTGTGCATTTCTTGCAAACTCTATCCCCAGAAAATATCGTATTGTGCCCAGATCCTTCGTAATGAACTGGCTTCCCAACAGGGACTTGGTTATCTCAATCCCCTGAGCATCATCTCCTGTAACCAAGATGTCATCAACATATATCATAACAACAACTGTACCTCTAGGGGTCTTCTGGACGAACAGTGAATGGTCCGCATTTGATCTCCTGAACCCCTGTCGTTCAATTAGCTGGGAAAGCTTCTGGAACCATGCTCGGGGACTCTGTTTGAGGCCATAGATAGCCTTATGAAGTCTGCACACCATCTGAGTCTCCCCCTCAGCAGCAAACCCTGGTGGCTGCTGCATGTAGACTTCCTCCTGTAGGTCACCATACAAGAAAGCATTCTTGACATCAAGCTGGAAAATGGTCCAGTTACGTACCACAGCAACAGATAGGAGGATGCGAAGAGTGGAGTGTCTCGCCACTGGTGAAAAAGTATCCAAATAATCTACCCCATACGTCTGGGTAAATCCCCGTGCTACAAGTCTGGCCTTGTATCTGTCTAGACGTCCATCCGCATGATATTTCACCGTAAACACCCACTTGCAACTCACCACGGAGGCACCTGGAGGAATGGGGACAAGAGACCAAGTCCCTCTAGATTGCAAGGCACACATCTCCTCTTCCATGGCTAGACGCCAGCAATCAATCTTCATGGCATCCTGATATGTCCGTGGAATCTCAACTGACGAGACAACAGCTGCAAACTTCTGGAAATCCCCACTGAGACGATGAAATGAGACTTGAGAGGCAAGAAGATATGAAGCACACTATCTTCGCTGATTCCTGTGAGCAATGTGCCGATCCAAATCATCCATGACTGTGTTGACCGGTTGATCCTCCTCCTGTAGTAAAAGCTCCTGCACAGGTGCATTGTCTAACCCATCATTAGTGTTAACATCAGAACATACCTGAGGCGTGTTGGATGGTTGACATGTAGCTTGAGCAGGGCCTGGCCGCCTTGTATAGAACTTAGTAAAAGGTACAACTGGAGGTGGTGGCGGGGGTGGTGGTGGTGGTGGTGGTGGTGGATGTGTTGGTGGAGTAGAGGATTGACCCAAGCTTGGAGGTGGAGGCACATAGACATTGGAATCTGTGGATGTGGAGGAGACCAATCTGTCACCTGCAGGGGAGAAGTACATGACAGGTTCGAAAAATGTAACATCTGCACTCACATAGTACTTGCCATGAACAGGGTCATAGCAACGGTATCCTTTCTGTAACCTGGAGTAGCCTACAAAAACACACTTGATAGCCCTAGGAGATAGCTTATCAAGCCCTGGAGATAAGCGGTGGACAAATGCAACAGTGCCAAAGACCCGAGGTGTAAGTGTAAACAAATCTTTGTCTGGAAAAAGAACAGAGATTGGAGACTTTTCCCCAAGAACAGTTGTAGGCATTCGGTTGACCAGATAACATGCTGTAAGTATAGCATCCCCCCAAAAGGATAATGGAGCACAACTCTGAATAAGTAATGTGCGGGCAATATCAAGGAAATGTCGATGCTTCCGTTCTGCAACCCCATATTGTTGAGATGTGTAAGCACATGTGGTTTGGTGGATAATGCCTTTAGAAGAAAGGAAGCGAGCAAGTGAACGAGTGCAAAACTCCAATGCATTGTCAGTACGCACATACTTAACAGTAGATGAAAAAACATTTTGAAGTTCATTATAAGATTTTGAATAACACTTCCTGCTTCAGATTTATTCTTAAGAAGGAAAGTCCAGGATACTCTAGAAAAATCATCAACCACAACTAAATAGAACCTGTGCCCCTGATGATCTGGGACACGACTTGGACCCCAAATATCTATGTGAAATAACTCAAATGGGGAGCGACTGCTCCGACTCTGACGACTGGGGAAGCTAGACCGATGGTGCTTCCCTAACTGACATGCTTCACAACGAAAAGAAGAACTCGGAGAGATCTGAGGCAGGAGGTGACGCATTTTCTGTAGCGGCAGGTGACCAAACCGAAGATGCCAGGTATACGGAGATACGGAGCCCTGGGAATGCAGTGAGACGCCAGCGTAAGAGTTTCGGACGAGACGATAGAGGCCATTGTGCTCAGAGCCACAGGCCCACAGCCAATCACCCTGCCCGTTAGTATGTCCTGAAAAATAACAGACGATGGGTCAAAAATAGCACGACAGTGCAAATCACGTGTAATCTGACTAATGGATAAGAGGTTCATAGAGAATTCTGGAGCATGTAGAACATTCTGTAAGTGCATAGAGGGTAGCAAAACCGTCTCCCCCTGACCGATGATAGGGGAATGAGTACCATCAGCAATGAGTACAGAGCGACCAGGCTGAACAGCTCTGTAGGACTGCAGAATATCTTTCTCACGGCAGAGATGATGGGTAGCTCCAGAGTCGACAATCCATCCTGTGAGATCATGACTATGAAATGAGACTGAAGGACTACCTGAGGCACTGGCTGAAGCAGATGTACTAGCTGACGCCGAGGCCGCAACATCAGAAGCTTCAGCACCCTCTGACGGTGACTGTGGCATGATATCACGAAGCCGTGCCACTAGCTCCTCGAACCTGTGATCTGGAGTAGATGCTGGTGGACCCTGAACATGATCAGCGACACGTGCAGAAGGAGGGAAGCCATGCTTGGAATAGCATGTATCCTCCGAATGACCAGTACGACGACAGAATGAGCACGTAGAGCATATGCGACCTCCGCGACCACGCCCACCACTTCCTCTGCCACGAAATGAGGACGAACCACCACGTCCCCTTAAACTGCCATTGTCGAGGGAGGTGCAGTCGCTGTATTCGATGGAACAGGTACACGACTGAGCCTCCTGTATACTTCTTCCATCGGTGGGATGGTGGCATCTGCAAGGATCTGAGAGCGTGCTGCCTCGTACTCAGGGTCAAGGGCAGCAAGTAATACGCCAACCATAGTGGCGTTGCGGAACGTCTTCTGCTGTTCCGGCGTGGCTGTGAGCGGAATGGTGTTATAGAGCTTCTCGAACATTCCACGAAGCGACGTGTACAAGGAATGAAGAGGCCTCCCATTCTGCTTCGTGGTAAAGATATCATGCTGCAACTGGAGCATCTTCGTCTCGTTGCGTACCTGAGAGTACGTCGTGGCCAAAATATCCCACATCGCCTTGGCGGTGGGCTGATGGAGGACATCATTCGCTATCTCCGTTGTGAGCGTTCCTGAGAGCCAAACTTTGGCATATGCATCATCAGCCTCCCATGAGGCATATATTCCTGTCTTCTCCGGCGGTTCATCCTCGGTAAGAATATGCTTCTTACCACACGACTTCATAAGACTGAGGAACTGCATAGCCCACAGTTCGTAGTTTGTCCCGTCCATTTTGACGATTGGTGCCGAACCTTTGAAGGCACCTATGGCGGGCATATCGACCTTTTGTTCTGACATACTGCCGGAGAAGAACAACTAGTGATAGACCAAGAAAATGTTGTCTACCAAGACCTTTGAGGATTCAAGTGCATATGTAGACGTTATGCACTTGAACCCAACATCTATCCGAGACCGACCGAAGGAGAGGCGTTTCGGTGGCGAGTAGAGGCTGTGGAAGCCTCTACCGAAGAGAGACGGCGACTGGGGGGGGGGTCCCGGCGGCGGGGCTGGGCGGCCGGGGACGAGGAGAGGGAGCCGACGGGAGGGCTAGGAGCCCCGCAGGAGGGCTGGAGGGGCCAGCTGGAGGCTGGCGGCGGCGGGCTGGGGGGGGGGGGGCGGGTGGAGAAAACCCTAGGGTTAGGGTTTTGGCTCTGATACCATGTTAGAGTAATCGATACTCTGATGTGTTATTCCATAGAGCCCTCGGGTCTCTTATATAGAGAGAAAACCCTTGGGTAAATTACAGAGACGTACAATATAAAATAGAAAATATGAAACGGTACATCCCAACATATATAAGCCTCTACATGATTCCTTCACCAGAGACAAATTCAGTATGCCAAAAACATAGAATACCCTGAGTAACAAACCATGACTTGCATCATACATGAGGATCTTCTCCTTTTAGAGAGAAGGGCAAAACAATCGCCAAAGAGATTGCCACCATGGTTTGGGAGATATAAAGAGGGTGTTTCCTCCTTTGGAGTGGGGAGGTGGGCAGCTGGGATGCTTTCTATGGATTGGCTTCGTTTTTATGGACTGAAGACAACCCCCTATCTAAGGAGTTCCTACCTTTTGGTTGCGAGATAAGCCCCTGGAATAAGTTCTTATCTAAGATATGCTTACCGTGGTTTAAGTATGCAACCCTTGGTTGTCCTTTCAAAATGTAAAATATCCATCCTTCTTATTATCTGTTTTCCTACAAGTACAAAACAATGACTATCTTTTATATTTTTTTATAATAATATTATCTGCCACCTATCTAAGGTGGAATCTTTGATGCGGAGATTCTTCTGGTGTGACGGGAGACAACATGGACCAGGTATGCACGTGGTTAAACGGGAGGAGGTCACGAGGGACCGCAACGAGGGCGACCTTGGCATTAGGGACGTGGAATGTATGAATAGGGCGCTGGTCACCAAATGAGTGATCCGCATCTGGGGCCCGTCTTCGTCATTGGTTGCTAGATTGTTAAGAAGGGATCTACGGAGTTAGTGGTGAACTGTGGGCAGATAGAGTGCTTTGAATCCCCGCTTTGGGCCAGGATCTGGGAGGTTCTTCCTGTTGTAACGCCGTGTCTCAAGCTGAAATTGGGGGATGGTCTCCTTTTTAGGTTCTGGCGGGATGACTGGACGGGAGAGGGCACCTTGGAGGGGAGATATCTGCGCATGTTCCCTCTTGTTGTCATGAAGGACGCTAGGCTCTTCCAGTTGATGGTGGAGAGAACTTGGGCGCCGCTCTTTCGGATCGAACTATCCGACCAGCGGTCGGAGGAGTACTTAAGCATGTTGGCGGAGCTCTCGCCGCCAGGGGTCTTCTCGCGTGGCCTTGACCACTTTCAGTGGTTGGATAACAAGTTCTCTGTGAAGAGAGCCTATAGAGAATTGCGATCGCGGGTCGATGTCCAGGATGGAGAGCTAAATCAGGATATGAAGATCGTCTGGGCGGCGAAGATCCCAATTAGAGTCAAAAATCTTCCTTTGGCGCATGAGGCGTAATGGGCATGTAGCTATTAAGCCAGTCCAGCCATGAAAACTCCAACCATTGTGGAGTTCTATATGTCTTCTGCTGTTCAATAGACGTCGTAATGGGCATGTAGCTATTAAGCTTTTCAAACATGCCACGCAGCGTAGCGTAGTAAACATGCAAGGGGCGGCCATTCTGCTGGTGCTGTAGATATCAAACTGTAGTTGAAGGATCTTGGCCTCATTCTTCGCCTGGGCATAGGTAGATGCTAGAGTGTCACACATTGCCTTCGCAGTTGGTTGAGTTAGAATATCATTGGCTATCTCTGTAGTAAGAGTCTCACAAAGCCAAACACGCGCGTATGCGTCATCTTGTTCCAAGAAGCATTTGTCCCGGTCTTGTCCGGTGGTTCTGATCTGCAGGATATGCTCCTTAGTTGCATGCATGAGGGGTGAGAAAACTGCATGGACCACAACTCATAGATGGTCCCATCCATCTTAGCGGATGAGGAGCCGGGCCCTTGAAGACTCCGGACGAGAAGATGTCACCCTTGTTGTCTAACATATTGTAAGATAGCCGAATAAAGGAACTCAACTAGGAAGTAGACCGATATAAACGAATCTACAGAATCATAGGAAGGATTGGTTGCACATGTATACTCATACAACCATCCTTGTTAATCCTCTTTGGTTAACAAAACTCTGTATCTCTGATGGAAGTCAAATCACATACCTATCTGCTGATAGGATCAGGGTCAGGGCAAGGGACGTTCTGATTGCACGGCGCAGGGGCGCAAGCGACTGGACGCACAGGATCCGGCTGGGCACAGGGCGCTTACGAGCACGACTGGGCACAAGGGAGCATGGGCACATGCCGTTCACAGACTTCGGCTGGCACAGGGCACACGCGGAGCGCTGGGCACGCGCAAAGGCACATCACAGGACACGACAAGATAGGAGCACAGGCACGGCGCTGGGCACGCGCAAAGCACAACACTAGACAGGAGCACACACACGAGGCCTGGGCGCAATGATGCAACCTAAATGAATAATGAACTAAATGGCGTTCCAAACAATTGACTAAGGGATTAAAATGATGAAAACGACTAAAAATGCTGTGTGATACGCTAAAAATCAGCAACACGTGGGAATAATGACTCGCGCTCAAGCACCGGTTTCTTCCACAATTTTAGGACAAATCAATTAGTTAACGACTAAGGAAATAAATAACAATGCTGCAGTCTAGAATCTCAATAAATCACCAAACCGAATAGCAATATCACAGGCCACGATACTAAATTTATATGGTGGAATAAAATGTGGAGAAAACACTCATACCACAACCGGCAAGGGGAGGGGCGAGCGCTTCAGATATGACCAGTACGGTGGATGGCCACCGCGGCTTGCAGGGTGCGGCTAGCAGGGCAGCACAGGTGCGCCGGAGTCGCAGCAGCCGGACAGTTGGTGGTGGCTGCGAACGTGGTAGGGGTCGCTGGAGCGGTGCGGTAGGGATGGCTGGGGAAGAGAGGGAGGTAACCGGGGAGGGAAGGTGGTAGATGGGGCGCGCAGGGAGGCAGTCCGCAGGGCGGCGAGGCGGTGGTTGATGGCGAGTCGAGGAGGAGGTCCGGTGGGCGCACGGCGGGAAGAAGGGAAGTCGGGGAATGGGTGGCGGTGTGAGGTTGGGCGTTGGAGGGGCGGGGAAACGTGGGGGAGTGGGGAAGAGGCGTGGGGAGGCGGCGAGGTGAAGATGGGTTCGAGAGGAAGAGAGGCGGCGCTGGGAAGGAGCGGGAAGAGGAGAGGGGAAGCCGGGGGGGGGGGGGGAAGAAGATGACCGGCGAGAGGGAGGAGAGGGGAGGGAGGCGGCGGCGGGGTGGGAGGTGTTAGGGCACGGGGTCGAAGGAGAACACGGGAGGGGGAAAAAAAGGAGGCAGCGGGTTTAGAGAGAGAGAGGGAGAGAGATAAGTGAGGGGAAATAATAATTATTCATTCAAACTTCGTTCAAACCTTAATACAAGGGGGCCTTTTATAGAGGCTAATCCCCTCCCCAAAATAAGCAACAACTTATCCTAAAAATTAGGAAAAACAAAAAACAAAAAAGAGGATAATAAGGCCTTTTATAATGAGCCTTTTACATAGGAAATGAATAAACAAAACAAATGCTAACTAGACAAAATAAATGTTTACTAAAATTAAAATTGGTATCATGCTGCATCAACTCCCTCCTGCTGAAAAGAATCTCGCTCCGTCGAGATGGCATCGTAGAAGCTCTGAAGTATGTCGGGGCGGATTCGTCGGAGTTCATCCTCGTCAATCCAGGTGCAATCCGTAAAAGGTCGTCCCTTCCATTTGACTAGATATCGTTGAAAGAGACCACGTCTAGTCGTCATATCTCGGATGTCGGCAATATCTTCGATCTGATCGGCATCGGTCTCGGTCGGCGGTCGGTGCATATCATCATCAGGAACTGCTGGCGTAGTGACATCTGTCTGTTCATCTCCATGATATAAGAAGAGATCTGATACGTTGAATAGTGGCGATGTCTGTACGTCTGGCGGCAGGTCGAGTAAATAAGCATTGGGCCCAATCTTCTTGAGGACTCGGAATGGACCAATCTTTCGTTCGCTCAATTTTTGGCGGACTCTCAAAGGAAACCTCTCTTTTTTCAGGTGGACCATCACTAACTCTCCAACTCTGAACTCGCTCTCTCTTCGGTGTAGGTTGGCTTGGGCTTGGTATTTCTGGGTCATGGTTTGGAGTTTGGCTCGGATTTCAGCATGGGTATGGGTTAGGTGTTCGACCAGATCCTCAGCAGCTGCACTACTTCTCCCTTGCATGGTTGTGGGCTTTAGGTCTAAAAATTGGGTAAGTGGAAAGCCGTACACACTCTCAAAGGGTGATTTTCCGGTGGACCTATTAGTGGAACTGTTATACGCGAATTCAGCTTGGGGAAGAATTAGATCCCATTTGGACGGAGAGTCCCCTGCAAGACATCGCAATAAATTTCCTAATGATCTGTTAACTACTTCGGTTTGTCCATCTGTTTGTGGATGATAAGCGGTGCTATATTGCAAACGAGTACCAAGACGGGACCAAAGCGTGCGCCAAAAATGACTCAAAAACCGGGTATCACGATCCGAAGTAAAAGAGCGGGGACACCATGCAAACGAACGACATCACGAAAAAAAAGATCGGTGACGTGAGATGCATCTGAGGTTTTTCTACATGCAATGAAATGTGCCATTTTAGAAAATCTATCCACGACCACAAAAATGGAGTCAACTTTCCGCACAGTAAGGGGTAAACCTAGCACAAAATCCATGGTGATGTCTTCCCAGGGTCGCAGAGGAATGGGCAGAGGTGTGTACAGTCCAGTGTTCTGCCTGTGGCCTTTGAATCTCTGACAGGTTGGCATTTTTGTACGAATTTCGTAACATCCTTTCGCATCTGCGGCCAATGAAATCGTTATTGGAGAAGAGTCAAGGTCTTATCCCTTCCAAAGTGTCCCGCTAAGCCTCCGTTGTGTAGTTCTGAAATTAGATTCTCACGAAGGGACGTGGCAGGGATGCATAGTTGGTGGCCTTTGAATAGGAAACCCTCATGAAGAACATAGGTGGCTGTTGGGTCCTGCCCAGTACCAACACAATCGTGCATGAACTTGACCGAAGTCAGGATCATTGGGGTAGAGGTCCTTGAGAGTGTCAAATCCTGTTGTGCTGACGGTCATTGTGGTCAGGGCATGTGCTCGCCGGCTCAATGCGTCGGCCACACGGTTCAGGGTTCCGGCTTTGTGCTTGAGATGGAAGGTATATTCCTGGAGGAAACTAACCCACTTAGCATGACGTTTGTTAAGGGTCTTCTGAGAGTTCAGATACCTTAGGGCTTCATGATCGGAGTTAAGGACAAATTCTCGTTGGATCAGGTAATGTCTCCAATGCTTGAGGGCTTGTACCACGGCATAGAATTCGACATCATAAGTGGAGTACCGTGATCTGGCTTCATTCAATTTCTCACTGTAGAAGGCGACATGTCGTCCTTCTTGACTTAGGACAGCACCAATCCCGACATGTGAGGCGTCGCAATCGACAACAAAAACCTTGGTGAAGTTAGGGAGCGCCAAGACAAGAGCATGTGTCAATTGATGTTTTAGATTTTGAAAGCTCGTTTCTGCTTCAAGGGTCCAAATGGGTGCGCCTTTACGCGTGCAATCTACCAACGGAGCTGCACAAGTGCTAAAGTTCCGAATGAAACGTCGGTAGAAAGAAGCTAGCCCCAGAAAGCTGCGAATTTCAGTGAGGGTTTTGGGTACGGGCCAGCTCTGAATGGCCTGAATTTTGGAGGGATCAACTTTAAGTCCATCGGCGGTGACAATGTACCCCAGGAAGAGGACGGTGTCAGACATGAAGGAGCATTTCTTAAGGTGAACATACCGTTTTTGGGCTCTCAGGGTTTCCAGGACTTGTCGAAGGTGAGACAAGTGGTCTTCTTTAGTCAAGCTGTAGATCAGGATATCATCGAAATACACAACCACAAACTTGCCAATGAAGGGTCGCAATACATGATTCATGGTTCGCATGAAGGTGCTTGGGGCATTCGACAGGCCGAAGGGCATGACCGTCCATTCATACAGGCCCTTTTTGGTCTTAAAAGCAGTCTTCCATTCGTCTCCAGGTCGGAGGTGGATCTGATGGTAGCCACTGCGGAGATCCATTTTGGAGAACAATTTGGCACCCGATAACATATCAAGCATATCATCAAGGCGTGGAATGGGAAAACGATATTTGATCGTTATCTTGTTGATAGCACGACTGTCCACGCACATTCTCCATGTGCCGTCTTTCTTCGGGATAAGCAGAGCAGGAACCGCCACGGGGCTCATACTTTCTCGAACATACCCACGTCGCAGCAGATCAATAACCTGCCGATTCATCTCCTCATGCTCACTTGGGCTCATTCGGTAATGGGGTAAGTGGGGTAGGATGGCTCCAGGGACTAGATCAATGTGATGCTGAATGTCTCGCAACGGGGGTAGTCCTTCAGGCAACTCTTCAGGCATGATGTCAGCGAACTCTCGGCTGATGGGCTTTATCTCAGGCGGGACTTCAGGTGGAGTTGTCTCTTGATTGTGCACTTCACGTCCCATTAATGCATAGATGGTGGAGCTCTCCTGCATTTCACGTTGGAATGTTTGGGCTTCCATCAACAACACAGGGCCCGTGGTCACAGTCTTTGACGGTGTAGTTTTATTGCCAGTTTGGACGGTTGCAGCTCAAAGTGTAGCCACTTGGCGAGGGCTAAGGGCTTCACGTTGTGGTCTGAGGGTTACGCGCACTTTGTCTATGAGAAATGTGTAAGTGTTCAGTTTTCCTTGGTGTTCAGTGTCTCGATCGAATTGTCACGGTCTCCCTAGAAGTATGCGACAGACATCCATAGGGGCTACATGGCACCACACCTCGTCCTTATATGAAGGACCAATGGAGAAGTTAACGAGGCTTTGACGGTGAATCGGGAGTTGAGTACCACCACGAAACCATGCCACACTGTACGGTTTCTCGAGTGGTTGAGTTGGCAGTCCCAACTTATCGACCATTTCTTGTGAAACGAAGTTCTCAACGCTTCCTCCATCAATGATCATCGAACAGCGTCGTCCTCCCGAGGTGCAGGTGGTTCGGAAGATGCTGCGTCGCAACCAGCTATCAGCATCGTGGACAACGAGGGTGGGCAGAATGTTTATGGGTGCGCTGTCAGGAGCGATAAAGTTCTCGTGTTCAATTACCAGGAATGGACCGGATTCGTCTCCATCCACTCCTAGAGGCTCATAGTCGTCGGCTCCCATGGTGTCAGCAGTCAAAGCAGTCGGTTCCTCCATAGGTGATTCCTGTGATTCAAGGTCAGGATCTTCAGGGTCGTCGGTGGTGCATAAGTGGACGGGTCTAGCCTTAGGGTTTGGGCACTCTGCTGCTCGGTGTCCCTTTTGATAGCATCGGAAGCAAGTATCAGGTCCTACAATTGGTCGACTTCCCAAGATGCCTGGACCGGGATTTCCAATAGGGGGTCGGGCGATGGTAGGGGTCGATGGTTTGGCTTGGGGTTTATCCGCAACTATAGATGAGGAACCTATCGGTTTGGAGGTCGTCATTGGGGTACTGGTGCGAGGGACAGAGTTCGCAGAGAAGGACATCTTCCTTGTTTGGGCTTTAGCGAGCTTGGTCTCAACCCGTTCAGCCTGCTTGTAGGCTTCGTCGACATCTCGGCAGTTGTGGAGGTAGAGTTCATCCTGGATGACTTGGCGGAGGCCTTGCATGTAGCGGGTGACTTCCTGAATAGGAGTCTCCTGCAAGTGGTTGCGATGGACTAGGGATTGGAACCCTTCGGTGTATTCCTTCACGCTCATGGTACCTTGCCTCCATGATTGCAGTTGTGCGTACAGATCGCGTCTGTAATCTTCAGGCACGAATTTGGTCTTCAATTTAGCTTTCATTTTGCTCCAACTGTGGATTTTACTTTTTCCCTTTCGTTTGCGTTCAGACTGCAAACGGTCCCACCATAGCAGAGCATGTCCCTTTAGTTTGATGGTGACAAATTGAACTTTCCGCTCACTAGGCATAGATTTCCACACAAAGAACTGCTCGACGGTTTGTAGCCAATCCAAGAAGACATCAGGGTCTCGTCCTCTGTCAAATTCTGGAACGTTGAGGCGGATGCCTCGATCCCATCCATCATCGGACCTAGGTCCATTTCGGGGCGGGAATTGATATTCGCCAGTAGGTTGTGCGGTGTATCCGGAGGTGTGCGGATCTTGATTCTTGGGAAAGAAAGGAGTGTAGTCTCTTGGTTCTTCTTCTTCACTTTCTTGTGATTGCCAATCGCTAACGTGTCCGTCCGAAGTAGATGAACTAGAGTCACAGGAAGTGCTATTCCGGGAGTGAGGTTTCCGGCCAGCACGTCGACCTTTATTGGGGGTTTCATCAGTAAGGTCTTTGCCTAACATACGGCTAGTCAAGGTAGCAATTTGTCCGCTCATCTGTTCATACATCCGTTGCATGTGTTGCATTTGAGCAGCTAGGGATTCTAACGATAGCACAGGGTGTGAGGTGTAGGTGGTTTTAGAGGCACTAGGTTTGTCAGCCATGGAAGTTCTAGGTTTTCTGCTCTCTTTGTTTTGGGATTTTTTTTGTGTTTTTTTGTGGTTTTGTTTTGTGGGTTTTTCTTTTTATGCAATGAATAAATGGGATGCAGACGAAATGCAGAATCGTTATGCTCTGATACCAAATTGATGCAACCTAAATGAATAATGAACTAAATGGCGTTCCAAGCAATTGACTAAGGGATTAAAATGATGAAAACGACTAAAATGCTGTGTGATACGCTAAAAATCAGCAACACGTGGGAACAATGACTCGCGCTCAAGCACCGGTTTCTTCCACAATTTTAGGACAAATCAATTAGTTAACGACTAATGGAAATAAATAACAATGCTGCAGTCTAGAATCTCAATAAATCACCAAACCGAATAGCAATATCACATGCCACGATACTAAATTTATATGGTGGAATAAAATGTGGAGAAAACACTCATACCACAACCGGCAAGGGGAGGGGCGAGCGCTTCAGATCTGACCGGTACGGTGGGATGGCCACCGCGGCTTGCAGGATGCGGCTAGCAGGGCAGCACAGGTGCGCCGGAGTCGCAGCAGCCGGACAGTTGGTGGTGGCTGCGAACGTGGTAGGGGTCGCTGGAGCGGCGCGGTAAGGATGGCTGGGGAAGAGAGGGAGGTAACCGGGGGAGGGAAGGTGGTAGATGGGGCGCGCAGGGAGGCAATCCGTAGGGTGGCGAGGCGGTGGTTGATGGCGAGTCGAGGAGGAGGTCCGGTGGGCGCACGGCGGGGAGAAGGGAAGTCGGGGAATGGGTGGCGGGATGGCGGTGTGAGGTTGGCATTGGAGGGGCGGGGGAAACGCGGGGGAGTGGGGAAGAGGCGTGGGGAGGCGGCGAGGTGAAGATGGGTTCGAGAGGAAGAGAGGCGGCGCTGGGAAGGAGCAGGAAGAGGAGAGGGGAAGCTGGGGGGGGGGGAGATGACCGACGAGAGGGAGAGGGAGGAGAGGGGAGGGAGGCGGCGGCGGGGTGGGAGGTGTTAGGGCACGGGGTCGAAGGAGAACACGGGAGGGGGAAAAAAAGGAGGCAGCGGGTTTAGAGAGAGAGAGGGAGAGAGATAAGTGAGGGGACATAATAATTATTCATTCAAACTTCGTTCAAACCCTAATACAAGGGGGCCTTTTATAGAGGCTAATCCCCTCCCCAAAATAAGCAATAACTTATCCTAAAAATTAGGAAAAACAAAAAACAAAAAAAGAGGATAATAAGGCCTTTTATAACGAGCCTTTTACATAGGAAATAAATAAACAAAACAAATGCTAACTAGGCAAAATAAATGTTTACTAAAATTAAAATTGGTATCATGCTGCATCACGCAAGGGCACAACACATCACGGGCGCAAGGCCCGGGCCTGGGGTGGCGGAGTGGATACGGGGGCCTGGAGGCGGCATGGGGGCCAGAGGGCGGTGGGGAAGGGGTGGGGGGAACGCAGGGGCCTAGGGGCGGCGGGGGGGGGGGGGGGTGCAGGTGATGAATCTCGTATTCATCATGCTAAAATTGGTCATTTAGGCTCTTTCCCCCATCATCCACCTGTAATTAAGCATTAATAGAGCATTATTAGTCATCATACA
The DNA here is from genome assembly GCA_037367405.1 of Ottelia alismoides. NCBI lineage: Eukaryota > Viridiplantae > Streptophyta > Magnoliopsida > Alismatales > Hydrocharitaceae > Ottelia > Ottelia alismoides. Next base: position 139,769 of record JAZKJV010003158.1, on the reverse strand, counting down.
TGTGTAAACAATATCTGCATTCCATTAAAAATCCCAAGTGTAAATTAGCCCAAAAAGCCGCTAACTTCTCACATTTTTTAGTTAATTCATCCTAACTCCGATTGACCCCAAACCACCTCCTTTGTGTAGATATCACTAATCTTATTAAATAAAAAATACAAAAAAATTACTAACCCCAATAAGTGTCAAATAAGCCCAAAGTCAAATTTCACATTTGACGGACTAAAATAAGCATATCTCCCACAAACAGTGTCCGATTTTGGTCTACTCACTTTTAAAGTACTCCATTTTCAAATACCTTCAAAACAAGACCAATTTCATAAAATTCGGAGCTCATATGTGAAAGTTGGGTTTTGGGCCTCTTTTGCGCATTTTAACTTCTTGCTAATTTTGACCTGCGATTTTATGTGCTTAATTAACTCTTTTAATTTTGTTTCTTTTTCATTTATGTTCCTTGATGAAAGTTTTATTAAGCGACGTGAAAATCCAAATCCAGATCAAAACTGAAATCAAAGAAACTGACCAAGTCCGAGTGTCCGTTGTCGGTCTGTACAAAAGTTGTCCGTTTCTTACTTTTATTTTATTTTCCTAATTCCTTATCCTTTAAAAATACAAAAAAATTAGATTAATGTGTAAATAATTTTTCTTCTTATTTATCGTATTTTTTCTAGATTTTTATCCCCTTTAAAACCACCAAAAAAATTACAAATCTCAAAAATGCGGTTTTTCGTACACATGGAAAGCCCCAAAAATACCACTTCTCACAGGTGACCTCTTTTGCTCCCGGGTCCTTCACGAAAGTTGTAGATCTCGTCGAGACGAGCAACTTTCGTGAAGGAAATTTTTTGATCCGATGTCTCCTTCTCCTTCTTCTCCATCATTAAAGTTGAAATTTTTTTGGGGTGCCACGTGGCACCCCGCTTTCCTCTCTCTCCTGGCCACACCTGGGTCACGTGCCTAGCACGTGACCCCCGTCCCCTACCTCCAGCCGTTGCAAGCCGCGTCCCCCTCCCCTGCCATTTCTCCTCCCCTCGTAACCGCCGCCACGCCTGCTCCTCCACCTCCTGCCGTTACCCGCGCCGACCCCTATAAAGCCATGCCCTCCTCCGCTCGCTCCGACCATCCGCCATCTCCAGCAAGAGAGGAAGGAAACAATCGCATTGGGTGGTTACAACACCCTCTTCTCGTCGACGTGCTTCCTCCGGCAGGCGTGATCCAAGGAGCACATCTGTGCCCCTGCTGCTGCTCCATTCACGGACGGCTAAGGTACCCTCTCTTCTTCATCGGAGAGGGTCGATTCCACCACACACCTCCATCTCCGACCTCGCTAAGGTCGGAGCTCCATCTCCGACCCCTAACACACGAACCCCGACGACGTGCATCCCTCGTTCCCTTGTGTTTTGCCTGACAGCCTTGCAGGAACTCCGTCCGAGTCCAGCCACCGCAGGGAGGTGCCGCCGCATCACCTCGCCGCCTCGCAGCCAACATCGTCACCCCCGTACCTCGGCTGCTCCGCTCCTCCCCGCTCAGCTGCTTCGACCACTCCGCCGTGCGGCTCGCACCCTCCCCCCTCGAGTTTCGCCCTTGACAACCACCGCGCGCAGCACCGCCCTCCACCGCGCGTGGCCTCCACCAGCGCCGCTCCTCCTCCTCCGGCAACCTCCGCCCTCGCGCCGTGTGTCGGCCGAGGAGCGGCACCGCCACCTCCGCTTGCGGCCTTCTCCTCCGCCACCGCGCCCCTCAGGCGCCTCCCCCGCCATCGACGAACAGTTACCGTTGGATCAAGGGCCAACCCTTGATCCAACGGCCTAAAGGCTGCCACGTGGAGGGGCCCGAACCGGCCGCCCGAACCTCGAGCCTCCCCTCACCGAGCCTCTGGTTCGGAATCCGAACCTAGGTCCGGACCCGAACCACAGGCTCGGGGCCCCGAGCCTCCAACCTCCGCCACCGAGCCTCCAGGCGCACGTGCTACGCCGTGCGCAGTGGGAAATTTGCAGCCGTACCCCTGGCACTTTTTGAAATTACGGAAATACCTCCGCCAGGGGGTAAATTACGTCCAGGCCCCTCCGAGTTTTATTAATTACAGATAAGTCCTCCAGGTACCTCTTTGCAAAGAAATATTTATTTTATTTACACTTCAGTCCCTGAAATTTCATTTTATCATAACTTTGTCATACGGACTCCAATCTTAGCATATAATATGTCGTTTCGAAGCTATTTTCATGATCTACAACTTAGCATATCTTGTGAGCAGATCTGAGGTGGTTTATTGTCAATTATTATTTGTGGATCATCACTGAATTTCGTAGGCTTATTTTGACATATTTGTGGCACTTTTCCCTTGATATATTTGATGACTTATTTTGCAGGGATTCGTTGGAGTTAAAATATTATTTGAGGACTTATTTTATGCAGGGGTGAAATTAAGGAGATTGAGTATTGACTTGTGGACTGCAACATCTCTTAAGAATATAATTTGAAGAATTTTTGAGATAAAATTGATTGCAGGAATTCTCCGGGATCTCTTCACTCTTATTCGCTTTATGAATTAATTTGACACATATTTCAGGATTAGATATCTTCTGATCTGTGATTTATTATAGAGGAAATTGATCATCATTGTTTGGATTGGAATTCTAGATCACAGATCCTGAGCATAATTTCTGTTTATTTTTGCATAGCATTTTCATCGTTGCATTGTATATTTTCATCAACGCAAAAATTAATCGAGCATTTATTAATTATTTAATTTGATTTAAAACCACGCAACTAAAAATCACCGTTCCCTGAGTTCGACCTTGGTACACTTACCAAGTAAAAATTACTCCACAACATTCAAAGTTTGTGGTTTTTGATCGACCGATTTTCACCTCCTATACTACAACTCATCGATATTAAAGAGGTGGATTTCGCGCTCATCAAATGGCGCCGTTGCCGGGGAACGGCGAATTTTTAGGGTTTTAAATAAATTTGATAGTTGATTTTTGTGAAAATTAATTTTTGTGCCATTTTTTTTTCTGCATTTTATTTTTCTCTCTTACTTCTGCTACTAACCACAAAATCTCTCTTTGCAGACTTCTGGGAGCTGGATTTTTATATTAAATCAAGGATCTGTGATGAAGACTGAATTTTAATTTTGTGAGAGAGAGTTAGTATAGATTTAATTTTCTGCAATATTCTCAGGGTCCCTCTCTTTGAACCCTTGTAATAATTAAGACTGAACATTCCTGTGGTGTGTCGGGTCTGATTCAACCCCTTCTGTGTGGTTGGGACCCGACTTGAGTGGCGTAGGACTTAGGCACATATACACTTGCTTGTTTATTATTGATTGTGCTCGTAATCTCTAGGCCACACTTTTTCACTAATTAAACGCACTATAGATCGTTCAACATTAGCCAAATTTTAAATCAATTCTTCCCGCTAATAGAACTATCTGTTTAGGGCGTTTTTCATCTGTGCATATCATTTAGTGTAAATTTAAAATTCCTTGTCTTGCATCCCGCATGAAGAACGCGAGGATTCACTGTAAGTCCTTCTCTTAAGCATGCATCATTGATTTACGCTTGCATCGGCTTTTTCGATTCTCCCTCCTCAAGTTTTACAACTTAGGAATTAACGGAATTGAGACTGCTCGTTAGGCGTGAATTTCTGTGATCACCTAAACTACAGTGATAACCTTAATCTAAAATTGGGGACTGCTAATCAAGGTGACTGCAAATAAACCGACCTAAAATTAACTCTTGTTTGGTGGGAGAGAAACCCACTCATTGTTTGTTTAAGGACAAGATCGCACACCTTAGGGTAGAGCCAAAAACCGAAATACTTCATTCAGACTACTGATTTTAAAAACAATTAGCTACTTTTCAGTGAGGGTCTCGGGTAGCCGTTTACGGTCCGACTTCCCTTAGCAGAGTAGGTGGTTTAGAGGACACCGCGGAAGGCACCGTCCTCAAGTAACACGGGTAGCCGTTTACGGTCCGTACTTACACCTATACTGGCTGAGAGTAGGTGCAACTAGTTGTATGAACTTGGGACAGTCTTTGTGAAATATTTCGGCGCCTAACAGCTCCGCTTAATCTGCAAGATTGTTTTGTCATTAAATTAAAACTGAAAAGATAAGCGGCCGAACCCTGACGTGCCTTCATCTGCGTTGAGTGGTGAACTTGAAACTTGACTTGTGTTTTCTTTGTGTCTGCTTCTTCGTAAAGATTCTCTCCATCCTACTTGTCTTTTCACTCCTTTGCTAAGGAATCTCTTATCCTTATCAAAAACCTCATTCAATTCCGGCACTTAACACTTAAATCTTACTTTCTGAAGGTGAATCACAATGCCTCCAAAGAAGAACCCTGGTGACGATGAGAACAACAATGACCCCATCCATGCCCTCTTGGCTAGGATAACCGCTGCCGAACAAACCAATGAACTACTTAGGACGCAGTTGGCAATAATACAACAAGGCGAGGCTGCTATGGAAGACACGTATCTCCCAGAATTAGATGAAGATTATAATTGGTTGAGACCTGTCCCCCCTGAGGATGCGTTCGAACACAAACCGCATTTCCTGGCACTATTGCCAAAGTTCGGAGGAAATAACCATGAAGAACCATATATCTTCCTCCGTGACTTTGAGTTAGTCTGTGCTAACCTCTGCCACCCTAAGGTTAGCCAGGACTACATAAGGTTGAGAGCTGTCCCCTTCGCCTTGACTGATAAGGCGTCTTACTGGCTAAAAAATCTAGGGGAAGTAGTCACGACATGGGCCACGTTCAAGATTCTGTTCTTAAAGAAATTCTACCCAGTTAGTAGAATTAATCAAATGAGGATAAATCTCACGAGTTTCACCCAACACCCGAGTGAACCATTTCATGAAACCTGGGAAAGATTCACAGACTTAGTACAGAAATGCCCAGGACACGGGATAAGTAAAATGATGCTGGTCCAAAGTCTTGTGAGCGGGCTGAACCCTGAGACTCAAGGGTTGGTTAGTGCATCTTGCGGAGGAAGCTACATGGGGCGCCACGAGGACACCGTATACAAGGTGTTCGAAAGACTTGCTGAGTCTAGCCGTGCACAAACCACTAGCCGGGCTTACATAGCCGGCTCCAAAAAGACGGTGAATAATCTGACAACCGACCACAATGCTGACATGGGAATAATAGCTGATAAGCTAACTATGGTTGAGCAGATTTATAAAAAGGTGGATGAGATCCATAAATCATCTGATATGGAGAAATTGGCCAAATTGCCTAAACAAATGGAGGAATTGGCTGACAGGGTATCAAAGATTGCACCCCCCGCACCCATACACCAAATTCACTACATTCAAGGTCAAGGGGTAGGGCAACATAGCCATTGGGGTGGAGATCAAGTCTTGTCCTCTCAAACTGATGAAACCTCCGCTCAGACTGATTTTGAGGAACCTCCACAGGTCATGGAGATAAACGGAGTCTGGTACAATTTGGAACCAGTCAATCGCTCAGGACAAAACTCTACGCCAAATCCTCGTCCACCGCAAGCCCAGCCCACCTACCAGCCTCAACTACAGCAGAGACAGCAATATCGCACGGGTTATCAGAACCCGCAACCTCAGCCACAGCAGAACCAACGCCAAAGCCAACAAGGGCAATATCAGCGACCTCAGGCCAGGCAGGGCCAAGGGTCCTCCTCCTCTTCTGCTATCTCTCCAGAACTCCAGCGAGTGCTGGATGAGCTTCATGACATGAGAGTCGACATAAATCGACTCTCTCGTTGGAGAGATGAGGTGACAGCACCCCAGACCGTGATTCCAGCTCAAGTCCAGGCTAACCCAAATAGCCTTGGACACAATCAGGTATTAATCTCTGACTATTCCATACCTGAGCTTAAACCTTCCTCAAATAATGACTCTTATCATATCTCTCTTAGGAGCGGAAGGACCGTAACCATGCCTGATCGAGCAAAAGAACACGAAGACATAGCCCCAGTGTCCACCAATTCACACAACCCTGGGGGAATTGACAAAGGAAGACAGGAGGAGAAAGAACAAGTCCCACCCACACCACCCGGATATAATGGAGAGTCTGAGTCTGAGTCAGACAAAGAAATACCACCAAGTTTCCCTGTTTTTAGTCCGAGTCAGAGTCCTGTACGAACTTTTTCATTCAATAAAAGTGATGATGTTGATCACAACAAATCTGTTCCTTTCCCCCGTGCTCTTACGGCAGGGAAGAAGAAAAACATAAAAAACCAAAAAAATGATGATGAGATGGCCCGCATCTGCAAGGAAAATATTAAGGTCACTCTGTCCTTGGACGAGATGATAGAAAGAGATTCGGCTTTTCGGAAATACCTTAAGGTGAGATGCACACCAACTAGGGCCAGCAAACAAAATCCTAGCCGAACAAAGAAACACATACTCTCAGTAGCCACATCTCGTCTTATAAAAAATGAGCTGCCAAGAAAGAAAAGAGACATGGGTGCTCACTTCGTCACTAGCTACATCAACGAAATCAAGTTTGCAAGAACATTGTTAGACAATGGATCATCCATCAATCTCATGCCCACAACCCTATATGAGCATCTCAATCTAGGTCCTCTTAAGCAATCAACAACCGTACTTCAATTCGCAGACACCTCAACTAAGCGACCTAGGGGCGAGATTCGAAACATTGTCATCAACATAGAGGGACAAAACTACCCAGTAGATTTTACAATTCTTGACATGGATGTCCCTAGAAATTGGAAAGATTCCCAGATGATACTAGGGCGACCCTTCCTTAGGACCGCAGGAGCTATATTTGATTATACATCCGGGAGAATCCAGTTCGGAAAAGTTGAACTTAAAATGCAGCAAACTAGGTTCCAAAGACCTGACACTGAGTCGAGCACCGAGTCTGAAAAATCAGAAACTGAAACTGAAATTACAGAACCAACAGCTGGGTCCTGGAGACAAAACCCAGCCGCTATGATAGAATCAACCTCATCTGGCGAGGAAATTGTTGATGACTTAGTCTGCCAGCTCATCCATGCATCTACCTATACTCTTGGAGACTCAGAGGCCACTCTCGACCTATCAGTCCATTCTCCTTATGGACAATCCTTGAGTAAGGTACACCGATCGGACGCGGCGATTGCCACACCTCATTCCATCATTAGCGATCCGATCCCTGATACAACCATGATGGTGGTCAACATTGATACACTACAAGCGTCCACATCACAAAAACAAATATCACAAACAGAACCAGATTCAAGAAACATCATTGACTTACCTGAACTCAAACCATTGCCCCCTACACTTAAGTATGCCTTCCTCGCAGGACAAAAAGGACAATTTCCGGTCATTATCAGCTCACAACTGACCGAAGAGCAGGAGATCCGCCTGCTTAATGTTTTGGAGAAAAACCGCAAGGCTATAGGCTGGAGATTGTCTGATCTTCCAGGGATTAACCCAGCCCTTTGTTCACACCATATTTACTTGGAAGATAATGCTAAACCCTCCCGTGAATGCCAACGTAGATTGAATCCGAACTTACGGGAAGTGGTTAAGACTGAGATCGAAAAATGGTGTAAAGCTGGGTTCATATATCCCATCTCCGACTCCAAATGGGTGTCACCTTTGCATGTAGTCCCGAAAAAGTCAGGACTCCAAATTATCACCAATGAGGAGGGAGAAGAGATTACGACACGGGTACCCACGTCGTGACGTGTCTGTGTGGATTACATGCGCCTGAATGCCGCAACGAAGAAGGATCACTTTCCGCTGCCTTTTATTGATCAAATCCTGGAGAGATTGGCAGGGAGAGAATACTTCTGTTTCTTAGACGGGTACTCGGGCTACAATCAGGTAGCCATCGCCCCCGAGGACCAGGAAAAGACTACTTTCACATGCCCCTTCGGCACATACGCATTCAAGCGAATGCCCTTTGGTCTTTGCAATGCCCCCGGCACCTTTCAACGATGCATGATTGCAATTTTTGCCGACATGGTTGAGGATTTCCTGGAAGTCTTCATGGATGACTTCTCGGTCCACGGTGATTCATTCGATGATTGTCTAGCGCACCTGGATCGAGTCCTCCAAAAGTGCAGGGAAGTGAATCTGGTGCTCTCTTGGGAAAAAAGCCATTTCATGGTAAAAGAGGGCATTGTACTAGGGCATGTCATCTCTAAGAAGGGAATGGAGGTTGACCCTGCCAAAGTTGATGTGATCAAAAAGCTTGAGCCACCCACAAATGTGAAACAAGTACGGTCTTTTCTAGGGCATGTCGGATTTTACAGGAGATTTATAAAAGACTTTTCAAAAATTGCCCGACCGTTAACAGACCTTCTTGGGAAAGACACCGAATTCCTGGTAGATCATAAGTGTCTAGAAGCCTTCGAATTACTCAAGAAAAGAATCATTGAGACACCCGTCCTACAAGCTCCAGACTGGTCTCTTCCCTTTGAGATCATGACAGACGCATCTGATTTCGCTATAGGGGCTGTATTAGGACAACGAAAAGATGGAATCCCGTATGCTATTCACTACGCAAGCAAGGTTTTAGACCCTGCTCAGAAAAATTACACTGTGACCGAAAAAGAAATGCTTGCTGTGGTGTTTGCCTTGGAAAAATTTCGATCAATACTTCTAGGATCTAAGGTGACAGTTTACACAGACCATTCTGCCATTCGCTATTTAATGGCCAAAAAGGATGCAAAAGCACGACTTCTGAGATGGATTCTACTGCTTCAAGAATTTGATTTGGAGATTAAGGACAAACCTGGTGTTAAGAATGTCGTGGCTGATCATTTATCACGGATTGAACATAATAAAATTCCGGAATCTGAATCCATCCGTGAAACCTTCCCAGACGAGTCAATTTCTGCTATTGACTCGCTCCCTTGGCATGCAGACACGGTAAATTATCTCGTCACCAATGAAGTTCCTCAAGGTTGGCCCAGAAACAAAATCGATCGCTTCATATCGGAAGCAAGACACTATCATTGGGAAGATCCTTTCCTTTTCTTTGAAGGACCGGATTGCATATGGCGAAGATGTATTCCTCAAGAGGAATATCAAAGTATCCTCAATCTATGCCACACCTTGGAGGCAGGAGGACATCATTCTGGGAAGAGGACTGCTGAGAAGATATTGCAATGTGGATTTTACTGGCCGACCTTGTTTAAGGATGCTTACAATTTTGTGAGGTCGTGCCCCGTCTGTCAGCGAATGGGAGGAACCATTGGTTCCAAAGATGCCATGCCTATGCAACCAGTGATCATCTGTGACGTATTCGATGCATGGGGCATTGACTTTATGGGCCCATTCCCTAATAGTCAAGGATTTGAATATATTCTTCTCGCGGTAGATTATTTATCTAGATGGGTGGAGGCTATCCCTACTCGAGCTGCAGATAGCAAAACTGTTTGCAAGTTTTTGAAAGATCATATTATTTCGAGGTTTGGAATTCCAAAAGTTTTAATATCTGATGGGGGAAGCCACTTTGTCAACCGGGAGGTGAAGAAGTTGACTAAGGAATACGACATCGAGCACCGTGTCGCTACTCCTTACCACCCACAATCCAATGGCATGGCCGAGGTGTCAAACAGGGAGGTTAAAGGAATTTTACAGAAGCTCGTTCGCCCTGACAGGAAGAACTGGTCCCAACTCCTGGACCAAGTTCTGTGGGCTTACCGGACGGCTTATAAGACCCCATTGGGCACCTCCCCGTTTAGAATGGTATATGGAAAACCATGCCATTTGCCCGCAGAGCTCGTCCACAAATCAGAATGGGCAATCAAAAAGATTAATTGGAACTGTCACCAAGGAAAGAAGAATCGAGACATGAATTTGAATGAACTGTCTGAAATCCGAAATCATGCTTACGAAAACAGCACCATCTACAAGGAAAAAGTAAAGAGATGGCATGACAGGAACATTCGAACAAAGATCTTTGTACCAGGACAGAAAGTTTGGCTATTTAATGCAAAGTTGAAAATTTTCCAAGGAAAATTAAAATCAAAGTGGACGGGACCCTTCATTGTAAGAGAGGTACACAATAATGGGAGTGTTGAGATCTCACAGACCGCAGATAGCGCGCAAACATCTATAGTCAACGGTCAGCTACTTAAACATTTTGTCGAATCCAATGAGCAATAGTACAAGTTGAACAGATCTCCTTCACTCAGGGCATAGGTTTTGATGAAAAATTTGATCTGCCCAGATAGCACACCTCTCCGGAACTTACACTCTCTTGTACATCCGAAATTCTTCCCGGTTCCCCTTCTGTAATTAACCGAGTATACTTAGGCTGACCAGAGCCTAAGTATAGGGGGACCGCATCCATTGTTTTTACATCGCTTCTCTTCTTTGTTTTTAATCCTTCTATATTTGGTACGAGCTATGTCAACATTTCACTTTGTGCCATGAGGACATAGCACAAGCTAAGTATAGGGGGGTGTGTTTGTATATATCTGCTTTATCCATAGCTCGTACTTTAATCGCTTTTATCTAACATCGGGGATGGGTACAAGTAGTGTATAATACCTATTAAAAAAAACACCAAAATCAAAACTTTTTTTTTAAAAAAAAAATTGCATAAAAAAGGGCATCACTCATGGTCTTGCATTTCATCAAGCATTTCATGCATTCCTTGGTCGATATATTCCTGACACATTCACTATCACTCAAGGCTTAAGGATTTTTGAGGACACTTGATTTCTGAAATCTAGAGATTCTGAGTTAACCCGCCTTAGTCTTTAGGGTTTTTAACTTAATAATCCACACTCCCCTAGTTTGAAAGATTTGAGCGCTATATGGCACTCTTCATCTCTACCTTCAAAATGAATATGATCAGCACAACCACTCCCACAACTGCATGATTGATGAGATGAGTTGAGATATCACTTGAGGAACTAGGACTAGAGATTTGAGTTTAGACCAGATCTGATGATATTCGAGGATGGGATAAAGTTAATGAAGGCTTCAGAAAACCTGAGTGTCAGCAAAATACTAGCCAGTATGTGAACAAGTTCATATGCTATCTTTTTGATATTAACCTAAGTGCCAGGGTGTGATGAAACTTAATGAAAATTGTTGATCAGTGTGTGCCATCTTTTGGTAAAAGCAGTGGAGCTAGCCAACAAAAGAAAAGAAAAAGAAATGTCAAAGAAAAGCTCTATCATCCAAAGTCAAATTCTAAATGAGCTTCCACCAATGGCGAGCGCTCCCAAACATTTTCAAAGTGTCCACTTGGACCAAGCGCTAATTAGGACCAAGGAGTCGGGCTGACACCATAAAAGGGCTCTGCATCGTAAGCGATACAAGTCTGGGTGTCGAAGGTATCTTAGATACTCAAAAGAGACACACCCCGGTGTACTCCCAGAAAAACAAGTGCAGACGACTCCAAATTCTCTTGACGGACACATTGATCAACAAAATAAAATATATTTGTGTTGAGTAATAAGGCACTCGAGAGGCACCTTGTTCCAATGAAAGGGAGAGAAAATCAGACACGATCCTATGCCCTCCATCAACTGGCCGTCCATCCACACTTTCAAGTCTGACAAACTAATGTGACGGTTGACTGAAGCAAGAATAGACTTATTCCCTAGGGTTGAGGATCAGGTCTAGAGGAGAGTCTCTTGGATTGGAACTTTGGGTGATGTCTCAACTTGACTCTCATAAATGCAGTACACTTAAAATCATATCCTTATAGTATATGTACAAACAGAGAGTCTTGAAAATTAGAGAAGTTGGGTACCTTTTGATTAAAGCTTGGTTGAGCCAGAATTTTAGGATCACTCAAATTAAGGGTCTTCTATGAATTAAGCCTTGAAAATTCACATACACAGTCAGGGATGTTATCAACTAAGTCATCCATTCATGCTCGGGGACGAGCATGGTCTAAGTATAGGGGTATGATGAATCTCGTATTCATCATGCTAAAATTGGTCATTTAGGCTCTGTCCCCCATCATCCACCTGTAATTAAGCATTAATAGAGCATTATTAGTCATCATACATGTGTAAACAATATCTGCATTCCATTAAAAATCCCAAGTGTAAATTAGCCCAAAAAGCCGCTAACTTCTCACATTTTTTAGTTAATTCATCCTAACTCCGATTGACCCCAAACCACCTCCTTTGTGTAGATATCACTAATCTTATTAAATAAAAAATACAAAAAAATTACTAACCCCAATAAGTGTCAAATAAGCCCAAAGTCAAATTTCACATTTGACGGACTAAAATAAGCATATCTCCCACAAACAGTGTCCGATTTTGGTCTACTCACTTTTAAAGTACTCCATTTTCAAATACCTTCAAAACAAGACCAATTTCATAAAATTCGGAGCTCATATGTGAAAGTTGGGTTTTGGGCCTCTTTTGCGCATTTTAACTTCTTGCTAATTTTGACCTGCGATTTTATGTGCTTAATTAACTCTTTTAATTTTGTTTCTTTTTCATTTATGTTCTTTGATGAAAGTTTTATTAAGCGACGTGAAAATCCAAATCCAGATCAAAACTGAAATCAAAGAAACTGACCAAGTCCGAGTGTCCGTTGTCGGTCTGTACAAAAGTTGTCCGTTTCTTACTTTTATTTTATTTTCCTAATTCCTTATCCTTTAAAAATACAAAAAAATTAGATTAATGTGTAAATAATTTTCTTCTTATTTATCGTATTTTTTCTAGATTTTTTATCCCCTTTAAAACCACCAAAAAAATTACAAATCTCAAAAATGCGGTTTTTCGTACACATGGAAAGCCACCAAAAATACCACTTCTCACAGGTGACCTCTTTTGCTCCCGGGTCCTTCACGAAAGTTGTAGATCTCGTCGAGACGAGCAACTTTCGTGAAGGAAATTTTTTGATCCGATGTCTCCTTCTCCTTCTTCTCCATCATTAAAGTTGAAATTTTTTTGGGGTGCCACGTGGCAGCCCCTGGGCATGCCACGTGGCACCCCGCTTTCCTCTCTCTCCTGGCCACACCTGGGTCACGTGCCTAGCACGTGACCCCCATCCCCTACCTCCAGCCGTTGCAAGCCGCGTCCCCCTCCCCTGCCGTTTCTCCTCCCCCTCGTAACCGCCGCCACGCCTGCTCCTCCACCTCCTGCCGTTACCCGCGCCGACCCCTATAAAGCCACGCCCTCCTCCGCTCGCTCCGACCATCCGCCATCTCCAGCAAGAGAGGAAGGAAACAGTCGCATTGGGTGGTGACAGCACCCTCTTCTCGTCGACGTGCTTCCTCCGGCAGACGTGATCCAAGGAGCACATCTGTGCCCCTTGCTGCTGCTCCATTCACGGACGGCTAAGGTACCCTCTCTTCTTCATCGGAGAGGGTCGATTCCACCACACACCTCCATCTCCGACCTCGCTAAGGTCGGAGCTCCATCTCCGACCCCTAGCACACGAACCCCGACGACGTGCATCCCTCGTTCCCTTGTGTTTTGCCTGACAGCCTTGCAGGAACTCCGTCCGAGTCCAGCCACCGCAGGGAGGTGCCGCCGCATCACCTCGCCACCTCGCAGCCAACATCGTCACCCCCGTACCTCGGCTGCTCCGCTCCTCCCCGCTCAGCTGCTTCGACCACTCCGCCGTGCGGCTCGCACCCTCCCCCCTCGAGTTTCGCCCTTGACAACCACCGTGCGCAGCACCGCCCTCCACCGCGCGCGGCCTCCACCAGCGCCGCTCCTCCTCCTCCGGCAACCTCCGCCCTCGCGCCGTGTGTCGGCCGAGGGGCGGCACCGCCACCTCCGCTTGCGGCCTTCTCCTCCGCCACCGCGCCCCTCAGGCGCCTCCCCCGCCATCGACGAACAGTTACCGTTGGATCAAGGGCCAACCCTTGATCCAACGGCCTAAAGGCTGCCACGTGGAGGGGCCCGAACCGGCCGCCCGAACCTCGAGCCTCCCCTCACCGAGCCTCTGGTTCGGAATCCGAACCTAGGTCCGGACCCGAACCACAGGCTCGGGGCCCCGAGCCTCCAGCCTCCGCCACCGAGCCTCCAGGCGCACGTGCTACGCACGTGCGCAGTGGGAAATTTGCAGCCGTACCCCTGGCACTTTTTGAAATTACGGAAATACCCCCGCCAGGGGGTAAATTACGTCCAGGCCCCTCCAAGTTTTATTAATTACAGATAAGTCCTCCCAGGGACCTCTTTGCAAAGAAATATTTATTTTATTTACACTTCAGTCCCTGAAATTTCATTTTATCATAACTTTGTCATACGGACTCCAATCTTAGCATATAATATGTCGTTTCGAAGCTATTTTCATGATCTACAACTTAGCATATCTTGTGAGCAGATCTGAGATGGTTTATTGTCAATTATTATTTGTGGATCATCACTGAATTTCGTAGGCTTATTTTGACATATTTGTGGCACTTTTCCCTTGATATATTTGATGACTTATTTTGCAGGGATTCGTTGGAGTTAAAATATTATTTGAGGACTTATTTTATGCAGGGGTGAAATTAAGGAGATTGAGTATTGACTTGTGGACTGCAACATCTCTTAAGAATATAATTTGAAGAATTTTTGAGATAAAATTGATTGCAGGAATTCTCCGGGATCTCTTCACTCTTATTCGCTTTATGAATTAATTTGACACATATTTCAGGATTAGATATCTTCTGATCTGTGATTTATTATAGAGGAAATTGATCATCATTGTTTGGATTGGAATTCTAGATCACAGATCCTGAGCATAATTTCTGTTTATTTTTGCATAGCATTTTCATCGTTGCATTGTATATTTTCATCAACGCAAAAATTAATCGAGCATTTATTAATTATTTAATTTGATTTAAAACCACGCAACTAAAAATCACCGTTCCCTGAGTTCGACCTTGGTACACTTACCAAGTAAAAATTACTCCACAACATTCAAAGTTTGTGGTTTTTGATCGACCGATTTTCACCTCCTATACTACAACTCATCGATATTAAAGAGGTGGATTTCGCGCTCATCAGCAGGGGGGCCTGGGGGCGGTGCTGGGGCGGGAGGCGCGCGGGGAGGCGTTGGGGCGCGAGGCGCATAGGGTCGGGGGTGGGACAGGTGTCGGGTAGGGAAGGATTATGGTTGGGATGATACGGGAACTCCGGTCTACAAGACCGTGGCTCCGATACCATGTTAAAGAACCATACTAGGATGCATTATGAGAGGCCCAAGGGTTCCCTTGTATAGGAGAAGAATCATTGGGCAAATTACAAAAGGATGAAACAGAAAATAGAAAATTACGTAAAGGAACATACTAAAAATAGTAACTATCCCAACAAACTATCTCAACAGATCGCTGCTGCTTTGCCTCTCCTCTCTCTGATTGTCCTACTATAGACTTTCCTGTAATTCATATACTTATATGGAAGAATCCAGTGATTAATTTTCTCTCTCTTATGAATGTCGATCGCTCTCTATTGTCTTGGCTTAACAGTTGATAAGCTGCCCTTCTCACCCCTTTTATCTCGTAAGGCCCAGGTTCTATCTGAGCCTAAAAATGCACCAAGTCCTAAAGAAGTGAGATGCATATGCTCTGAGGTCCCTTGCGAGAAAGACCTTGGAGCTGGAAAGTGAATCATATTGCCTGCTGATGTGACCTCTCCTCTAGTCCCATCTCAAAGGCCACTGCCTAGATCTTCACACCTGCCCCCATGAGTAATTTCAACCTTTGTCAGGCTCTAAGACTTAGCATGCGATCCGGATAAATTAGATATTTGGAATGAAAGCAAAGAACATCATGAAAATGAACCCTGTAATGCGGAGCCTTCCTCTCAATTGCTTTATAATATTTTTTGTCTGATTGGAAAGTCTGCAGATTGAGATAATACCTCTTTTGACATGAGAAGTATAAAAGAGTTGAACTAAACCGAGCTTCATTCGCGTTGCAACAAAGCTTTGAGCTTATCTAGTGAGTAAGTAGCCAAAATTCATGAATACGTTATACGATGTTTAGATCGACCTGATTCCCCTTGCACTTTCCTACTCCACTTCACTGGACTTTACTCCGCTTTGTCTTCACCCCCTGCCGTCAGCTTAGTGGCAGGGGGTGATCCGGATAGCAAAGCTTTGAGCTTATCTAGTGGGTAAGTAGCCAAAATTCATGAATACTATGTTTATATCGACCTGATTCCCCTTTCACTTTCCTGCTCCACTTCACTCATCTTCAGTCCCCTTCGTCTTCACCCGTTTTCAACCTTTGTCGGGCTCTAAGACTTATTATGTGATCCAGATAAAGTAGATATTTGGAATGAAAGCAAAGAACATCATGAAAATGAACCCTGTAATGGGACTTTTCGATGCGGAGCCTTCCTATCGATTGCTTTACAATATTTTTTGTCTGATTGGAAATCCTGCAGATTGAGATAATACCTCTTTTGACATGAGAAGTATAAAAGAGTTGAACTAAACCGAGCTTCATTCGCGTTGCAACAAAGCTTTGACCTTATCTAGTGGGTAAGTAGCCAAAATTCATGAATACTATGTTTAGATCGACCTGTTCCCTTTCACTTTCCTGCTCCACTTCACTCGACTTACTCCGCTTCGTCTTCACCCCCTGCTGTCATCCTGTTGCAGATGTTCCTTTTACTCTGAAAAGATAGCTGATAATTTGAACTATAATGCTCGGTCCTCTTTGTCCAAATGTAGCCCTAAAAACTCACATTATTGCACCCATAACCTCAAATTTTAACAAATTTTGCTAGCTTACTGTTTTTGGAACTCCACAAGCTTCTAGATTGTTACTGTTTTATTTCTCCATATCAATGACATTTCGGTGAAACTACTACTAAATGGGTGAAATATGAAGCTTCGTAGTAAATTTCCCATATCTCGTCCAATTTCATCGAGATTTCTCATGATTTGCCTTTTCTTGCGGCATTGTTTTCGAAGAAAATTTCTGTCGTCTTGCAGAACTCCTCTTGCTCTTATAAGAATCTTGCGATCCACGTTTTATGTGTGGTTGTATATCACTAGATTAAATACAACTATTTGCAATAATATCAAAGTTTATGCATGCGATCCACGTTTTATGCGTGGTTGTATATCGCTAGATTAAATACAAGTATTTGCAATAATATTAAAGTTTATGCAGCTACCTCATGTATAAATGGATCCAGAAGATGTGTAAATTTAATTGGGATTTTTACACCCATAACCCTGAGTAATTTCGCAATAACATTTATAACCCTGTATAATCGCGAATTACATGAGAAACCCCGAGTAATGCTTAACTCTTACATGACATAACCCTAGGTTATGTTTCGTTTGGAATATCCGTTACATTGGACGGTTTCCGTTATAAAAAGAGACAAAAATACCCTGATATTTATTATTATTTGCAAAACATGCCATAAACAATCTCCCCCTTCCCCCGATTCAGCCGACCTCCTCTGCACCCTCCCTCCCCCGCCGTCGATCGTGACCACCACTGAAGCCTCCCCAACTCCACCCCCGCCGCCCCACGACCACCCCTGCCAAGCCCCCCCGACGGGAGGGACGACCGGCCAGACGAAGCCCTCCTCCCACCCAGATGAAGCCCTTCCCCCGCACCGTGACAACCCTCCTCCCGTGCTAAGCCCCAGGCTTCTCCGCCTCGCGCCTCCGTCCCCTGCTCGCTCCAGCTGCCCCGGCTCCCCGGCATGCCTCCCTCCCCCACGCCTCCTCCCCCACGCTCCCCCTCCCTTGCGCCTCTCCCTCCCCTCCCCCCCCTCGCGTGCGAGCCAGCACCCCCTTTCCCCTGCGCCTCCCCCTCCTTCCCGCGCCGGCATGAGAGCTCTAGCGCCCCCCTTCCCCTGTGCCTCCGTCGCCCTACGCCTCCCCCCCACCCCCGCAGTTCCCCCTTCCCCTGTACCTCCGTCGCCCTATGCCTCCCCCCCTCCCCCGCGGTTCCCCCTTCCATGTGCCTCCCCCTCACCCCCACGCCCGCATGCGAGCCAACACCCCCTCCCACGCGCGCGCGCCGGCATGCGAGCTCCAGCACCCTGCTCCCCATGCGCCTCCCCCCACCCTCCCTTGCGCCCCCTTTCCCCCTGCACCTGCTTGCGTTGCTCCAGCACCCCCCTCCCCTGCGCCTCCTCCCCCGCCACACGCACCCCCCTTTCGGCGAGTTCTAGCCCCGTAACCCCCGCGCCTCCCCCCTGCGAGCTCCAACCCCGCAACCCACCCCTCCCCTGCGCCTCCGTTGCATGTATGCGAGCTCCAAAGTCTGCATCTCCGTCCCCTGCTCTCCCTCATGCGTGCTCCAGTCCCGTAGCCCACGCTGATCCGGCCACCATCCGAAGCCCCCCCCCCCCGTCCCGTCCCGCCTGCCCTTGCTCGAAGGCCACGCCGGCCCAGGTGCGGCCCCTCTGCTCAAAGTGTACCCACCACCTCCTTGCGAGGAGTCTGCGTCCCCGCCCCCCACCCCCTCCCCCCGCGTCCCGCCTGCCCCTGCTCGAAGGCCACGCTGGCCCGACTGCAGCCACCATTCGAAGCCTCGCGCTCCCAGCTCCTGTCCCGCCGCCAAGACCAACTACCATTAGAAGCCACGCCCCAAATCGAGCCCCCTCTCCCTGGAAGAAGCCGGCCTTCTTTTCTTTTTATTTTTTTGATTTAATCTCAGCCGTTAGATCAATGATTGGTTAGATTAACTCATCTATCTGATTGAGTTAATGGACTGATCTAACGGAAGGTTATGGGTGTAAAACAGTGCGGTTATTCGGGGTCCTGGATGTAATTCGCGATTATGCAGGGTTATGAATGTTATTGCGAAATTACTCAGGGTTATGGGTGTAAAAATCCCAATCTAATTAAAACCTGACTTAAATAATGGAAGCATCTTTGATCAGGTTTTAGGACTCGCCCTCGAGCACCCATTGGGGGCACATCTACTCCCTAGCACTTGGACTTGTTGACCAGGCTGCAAGACCCTCGTTTTGAACAAGGAGCTTTGCGTCCCATTAATGAGGGAGTCTGTACAATTGCATCGAGCTAATTTACAATTTAGGATTTGATGTATCTCAACAATAACATTTCCAAGAGTGCATATTGCAACCCCCTCCCCGTCATACAAAAATATGACGGGGCATATATAATCAGTTGTAGTTGACTATGACACCATGCACTCCTATATAAAGTTGCATAATATACCTTTGAAGACATATTTGTATTTTGGAATGCCATATGTGATTTCATATATTTTTGAACGTGCACCTTTTCGGTGAATGCCTTTTTTCTTTAAAAAATGTTGCGGTGTAAGAATAACATCATAATTACACTTCTATCTAGCTAACTGATGTGTACATCTACTTTCTTTTTATTGATCAAAGAACCTTAGTTTCTTAAACAAATCAAAATTTGAAGTCATTTCCATGATTTCCGACCATATCAACAAATTTCCCAAAGCTTCCCTTTGTGGATTTCGGCAAAACAACATCAAAGTCAACAATTAAGGCCATGATCCCCAGCCTATCCCAAATAAACAAATTTCACCAACCAAACTGGATATAAGGTTGAAGCTTCCCTTATTCCATACCCACCCAGTTATCCCTCTTTCCTCATCCTATCTCACAATAAGAATTGCTAATCTAGCTAGGATTTGTAATTATTTTGCGCACAACTTTTGGATAATTGAATATTTTAAAAGGAAAATCATAATCATAATCCTAGTTGTAATGACAATAATTTAATGATATTTAACAATTATAATCTGAATCATTTAAATAGCCCAATTTATTTAGGCTGACTGTACCAAATATGATCAATATCAATCTCCTTAAAATTAAATCCAAATAACTTGAGATCTAATTGGTTGTAGTACAATGTGCGTACCACCCAAAAGACCAGGGTTCAAATCCCCCCTTGTGGGAGTTGTGTTAGGTAGTCAACAACCATCATAAAAAATAGTCAAAGCTTTCAACATGGATTTGAGCAAGAATCCATGTAGTCGACCCTACTTATAGTGGGAGAAGGCTTCGCCACAAAAACTTGGGATCTAATTGTGCTAATTGAGATGGAATTTAATTGGATTAAATTTCAACCAATAGTTCTTAATTGGAGTCAATTTTTTTCGGTAAAAGAGGGGAAAACATGCAAAGGTGTCCACCCAAGTATATGAGTGTATTGGAAAAATACCAAGGTTATCTTATAGGAGCCAGAGCCATGACTCGAGGACAGTCCTGACACGCTAGATTACATTCTCAACATAAAATTGACGTGATGAAAAAATAATGTGTTGCGTGACATCCAAATTGCCCAGAGAATTGCAAACATGAGGATGATTTATTTGGTGGAGCGGTGTCCTCGCTTTGTATGTGGAGTCCCAGAAATTCCCATGGTCGCTATGAGTCACCCTCCTGACTCTGTCTCTTAATAGATAGTTTTATTTCTTCTTGCAGGTGAAGAAAATATGGTTAATAGATTTAGTTGCATGTTACAGAGAGGGCACCTATCACTACTGCACATGTACTGCTTGGACCACTAGTCTCTTGTCATTATTCACTCTACGCATTAGTCACATGAAAATCTTGATGCAATATGATGCCTGAAGGTCCTAAATAAATATGTAGTCCTGTACAAGTTGCTCAAGCTTTGAATATGAAGGTTGGTCAATGGCTTTGTACGTGCGTCTGAGAAATACCATCTCTCTATATCAGGTAGTCCCTACCCTCCACAGGACCATCAAAAGGGCTCAAAGAAATCAAGCATCTCCATAAGTTCCTCCACACCGCTGATCAAAGAGATCCACATGGAAAGGAGGCATCCAAGTTCCACCCTCCAATAGTCTGTTACCGACACAAAACGATCAGAAGACTAGGCATACAAGCGCAAGAAACATGATGCTAGTGTTCCACAATTGGTCATGTTGTCCGTCCATAAGGTGAAGGAGTTGCAGGAAAAGCTTGGGAAACTACAATATCAAATAGAAGATGCCCTTTCAGAAAGCAGAGGTTAAAAAATAAAGCCATATACTCTAGCCTAACTTGGACCTGAATGCCATAAATACCACAGATGAGTCTGGAACATAGATCCTCACTGTCGCCCTCGGATTCTGACAATCCAGTTCTACAACAAGGCTTTGTTCTTAGTCTCCAAGAGAGAAACCTCAAGACATCTTCTCCTTGGGTAGCTTGACTACATCCTAGTCCACTAGATGAATACCAGATACACCATGATAGATTTGCTCTAGGAAAATTTTTGCATAATCTGCTCAAGTCGACAGTGTATCCCAGCCAGAAGAAGTCTAGAGGACATGAACATATTGCAACAAGGATGACTTCCACGAGAAGCATGCAACCTCCCTTAGAAAGCGAAGAGGCATTCCAACTAGCCGGTTTTCTTTCCATCTTCTCAATGATGGGAAGCCAGTCAACGATCCTAGGTTTGCCACAATTTAGAGGAAAACCAAGGTAACAAAGCGATAATGATCCCTGCGATGTGCCCAACTATGCGGTGCATTCTGCTATCTCCAAATCAGAAAGGTCGAAGGGAATCATCATCGACTTGCTTTTATTGACATTTAGTCTAGAGAGCTCATACATATTGCTTCTTCCTTTCCCCCATCAATGAAGAAATGGTGCCATTTGCAATTTCACATATTATAGGAGTGGAATGGAGATATCACCTAGGGAGTAGCTTGCTATGCCACTTTGCTGGATCACTTAAGACACCATATAAGGTGATACATCAATGACCAAAGCAGTTAACATAGGAGCCACTGGGCACCTCTTCCGAAACCCTCGTTGAGGTTGGAAAAAACTGCATTCAGGACGTCCGTTCACAAGCATAGAGTAGGATATCGTAGTAACACACTTTTTCATCCAAAAGATCCAAACATCTGTAAAATCGCGTCGTGCTATAATATACCATAAGAAACGCCAACCCACCGTTTCATAGGCCTTACTGAAATCCCCCTACCTGAGAATGCCACTGGAGCTTCGCCTTTCCAATATGCTATGATATCAACAGCAATAGCCAAGTTGTCATTGTTCTGCTTCCCTGAGATGAATGCATATTGAACTAGAGAGATGATATCATTCATGACCATATTTAATTTGTTTGCTAGGTTCTTTGCAACCACTAGATAAATGGCATTGGAAAGAGCGATAGGGCAGGAATCCTCCACTCTTTTGGACACTTCCATCTTCGAGAATAGAAATAAGAGCGCCTTATTGATTCTATCAAAGTTTGCGTTGCCATTCGAAAACTCAACAATGACTTCCATCGCGTCCTTCCCCATCACATCTATGAACTCACAGTAAAAAGACATGGAAATCATTTGGGAATAAGTACATGAAAGACCTTCACACGGGCAATGAGTTTTTGAGTGTACTTGGAAGAAGCTTGCTGGTCAGTTGGTGCCTCATTTTCTTTTTGTGGATGGGTGCCTTTTGTCCTTGGTGCCTCATTTTCTTATAATTTAGATAAGAAAATAGGGAAATTTACGGCCTGAAGCAGAGCCCGAGAGCTTGGTACCAGAAGCTTTCAGAGTTGATAGAGCACCTGGGGTTTGCTCGGTCCACTGCGGATCACACTCTTTTTGTTCAAAGGACACGGAGATGTATTATTGCTATTCTCACGTGTGATGATAAGCAGTGCATTCAGGCGGTCAAGGAGTTCCTAGGTCAACAGTTTGTGACCATGGACCTTGGTAATCTTCGATACTTCCTTGGATTAGAGTTCGCCAGGAACCAGCATGGTTTTGTGATGACCCAGAGGAAGTTTGTTACTGATCTTCTACTAGAGGCAGGCATGATAGGGAGCAAGCTTGCTACTACTCCTATGGATCCAAGCATGAGATTATATGACGATGACACTGAGGAGGTAGATAAGAGGAGATACAGGGAGCTTGTTGGGAAGCTCCTATATGCTACCATCACCAGGCCAGACATATCCTTTGTTGTGAGCTAGGTGAGCCAGTTCATGGAGCATCACAGGAAGGTTCATATGGATGCGATCTATATGGTTTTGAGATATTTGAAGAATTCACATGGTACTGTTCTTATATTCAGCAGAAGTACATCTCTTGAGGTGACAGCTTGTGCAGATGCAGATTATGCAAGATGCCCCAGAGACAAGAAGTCCAATATGGTTGTGCTATTTTTGTTGGGAGCTCACTCGTGTTATGGAAAAGCAAGAAGCCGACAGTGGTTGCTAGATCCAGTGCAAAATCTGAGTACAGAGCCATGGCACAGGGAAGTACAGAGATGGTGTTGGTTAGATTGGTCTTTACTGATCTTGCTATTGAGGTTCCTCTTCCCGTGCAGCTTTTATGTGACCATCAGGAAGCTCTTTTTAATGTCAATAATCTTGCATTTCATGAACGAATTAAGCATATAGAGGTTGATTGCCACTATACCAGAGACATGATCTAGAAGAGTCTCATATCCACTTCACATGTTTCTACTGGAGATAAGACAATTGATATCATCTTCACCAAGGCCCTTGGTAGAGGCCCTTTTCAGAGATGTTGTTCCAAGTTGAGCTTGATAGACATATATACTCCAGCTTGAGGGGGAGTGTTGTGATATTTCTTTTTCTTTATATTTATTTCTTATTTCTCTTTCTTTCACGTACCTCTCGTGTTATTTACCCAGGGTTTTTCTCCTATATAAGAGCCCTAGGGTCTCAATAATGATATCTTAAATTCATTTTTCCTCCAACAGTTAGTTCCTATTATTCCACTGTCTGCGTTACCACTTTTACTAAGGAACTTTTTTGTCTACTTTTGCCTCCATGGAATGGAGTCAGCTAAAAAATTAAAGAAGAAATACAAATGGTCTATAGTGTCTACGTACCAACTGATATAGTAGAGTCAAAGGAAGTAAATAAGGTGGCTAACATATTAGATAATAGGTTTCTTCATTTTCCAAATAGATCAATTCAACCACATGCATGGAGTTTTATTTTTTGGGCAAAAGATAAAGAAAAAGATATTGGCTGTATTCAACAAATTTGTAGAGAAATTATAAGAAAAAATTTGAACGTCTGATTTTTAGAGAAAACCCCTAAGAGATTTTCTCAAATAAAACTTTTAACTTTATGCATTAACATTGGAGCCTTTTCTGCAATTTACCCTATATTCTCATCATATTTATATGCATCGGCATGTAAATTTGTTTTGAGTGTCCCAACAGTTCTCATCTAGACAACTTTATTGGGAATAAGTACAGGAAAGACCTTCACATGGGCAGTGAGTGTTTGATTGCACTTGGAAGAAGCTTCCTGGTCGGTTGGTGCCGCATTTTCTTTTTGTGGATGGGTGCCTTTTGTCCTTGGTGCCTCATTTTCTTTTTGTGGGCGGTTGACTTCTGCCAAGCTCTGTTCAGACTGCCTGTTGAGGTGTTTGCATCACCCGCCAGTGAATAGAGAAATATAAATATGTCATGTCCTGAATATTTAGTAGAACAAAATCTTCATAATCTGGGATGGGAAAAAACAGGGAGGATCAGCGCTATTTGAAGTTCTGCATATGTAATTAATCCTATAAAAGGCCATAAATTGCTTTCGATAATATGCAGTGCAGAGCAAATAAGCAGCTAAAAGCATGCACTATATAATTTTTTTTGAAAAAAAGGCAAAAAGACAAGCAGAAAGTTTTGTAGGAATGGAAAATTTCGTAACGGCTCTTTTGTACCCCTCATTTGACAATCGAGAGCATACCAATATAGTTCTGAAACCAGTATGCTACACCATCATTCAATCTCTCTACTTTTTAATATATTCCATAGAAAGTTGTATTGCTCTTGGTAGACCTGTCCACTGAAAGTCTCCATGTAAAAAACGTATATCTATTATGAATATTTAAGCACAATTTTTTGATGATCTCGTTCTTATATTTTTAACAGGATTTTGGAATCAAGTACAATATGGAAAATGGTGGACCGGCTCCAGAAGGGATTACAGACAAAATATATGCAAATACAAAAACTATTAAAGAGTATGTCATTGCTGAAGATCTTCCGGATGTAAGTGAGATCATGCCCTCGTTCTTTCTCTATAGTCAGGATTTATATTGTCATGTCGCATGCAGGTTGATATATCTTCCATTGGAGTTACAAGTTTCAGAGGGCCGGGAGGAGATTTTGATGTGGATGTTTTTGATTCAACCACTGATTACGTAAAACTGATGAAGTATGCTGTTTTATCCATTCTTTTATTTGGAACGAAACTAGATGATATTTATTTCACTATGTTTTGATATTGAAATCTAGGAGTCAAGACTCAAGAGAACAAAGATCTTATATTTCTACATAAACCAAGACAAATGAGAAAAGAATGGAACGATTAAAGATAATACCCAATACAAAGTATGCATGAATGGATGTTAATTTTGAATACTCAGTAGTGACATTTTCTGATAAATAACTAATCTGCTACCAGGTTTCTAAGTAAAATAATAATGTCAGGAAGACTGAGACAAATTTTATGATTGAAAAACACTAAAGGAAGATCTTCCCTAGAAATCTGCTACCACATATAATGATAGTAATAATATAGGAATCACCCCAGGGAATCTTTGTTTGAATCTTTTTCTGGGGTGTTTGAATCGCCCCAGAAAATATACATATGTTGCAGAGAACTCGAGTCTTTTGAATCTTTTTATCTGAGATCAAAGTCATGCTATCCTATCTGCATACCATTTCAAGTTTTAAGTTTTCACCAACTTTTGACTTGCTTTCAATTCGCAGATCGATTTTTGATTTTGAGGCCATCAAGAAGCTTCTTGCATCACCCAAATTCTCTTTCTGGTAAGCATGGAATATAAATGGAGCCGGAATGAGGGCGCACATCATTTTTCACACGGGTTGTTTCCCGTCTTTATATCACAGTTATGATGCTCTCCATGGCGTTGCTGGAACCTATGCCAAACGAATTTTTGTGGAAGAACTTGGTGCTGATGAAAGGTCATTGCTTAATTGTGTTCCCAAGGTGACCTCAAGAAATTAGAATGTCTCAATTTTCTCTTTAAAGAGTCTCTGTGTGATGGAATGTGGCAAAACAGGAGGACTTTGGAGGTGGGCATCCGGACCCCAATCTTACATATGCCAAGGAGTTGGTTGCAAGGATGGGATTAGGTAAATCGGCACCCCAGGAAGAGCCCCCAGAATTTGGTGCTGCAGCTGATGGTGATGCAGACCGGAATATGGTCTTAGGTAAAAGGTAGGATGCGCCCGGATGTATCTCATCCTTACATTTTGCACGGAGAATACTTTTCACCATCTTTTTTTGCATGATATGGCATGCTTATCCATTAATTCCACTGTGAATGGTATCTTCTGCTAATTGATGAGACGTGTCTGTGAATGTTAAGGTTTTTCGTAACACCTTCGGATTCGGTGGCTATTATAGCTGCTAACGCAGTGCAGTCTATTCCTTACTTCAGTTCAGGTTTAAAGGGTGTGGCCAGGTGCTTTCTTCTACTCCTTTTTTATATTGGTCGTTAAGTTTTCTTTACACATGAAAGGACTACACAAAACCGAAGTCTTGTTGAAGCAAAATTTTTTTACTAAAATTTTGGGAAATTGCATAACACATTATTAGCTTTATTTATTTTGAAGGCTGTATTTTAAATGTTTTGCATTCTTAGCTATTGATTGATGGAGTTCATCATGCTTTGACTTTTCTTAGCTTCATGTTCTAGAGTTGTCTAAATTATGCTTTTTTTACTTGTATAATTCGCTCTTGCAGGAGCATGCCCACTTCGGCTGCCTTAGATGTCGTTGCTAAGAATCTAAATCTGAAATTTTTTGAGGTTGATGGGAATCCTATATATTTGGTTTTACCTTTATATATTATATATTTATATATATATTTTCATCATAATGACTGGTAACTTCACTTACATCAGGTACCTACCGGCTGGAAATTTTTTGGCAACTTGATGGATGCTGGAGTGTGCTCAATCTGTGGTGAAGAGAGCTTTGGGACAGGTTGCTTCTATTCTTACACCATATTTCCCTCCGGTGATAATACATTTAGCTCTTATTTGGTAGTGTTGATTATGAATAGTGTGGTAAGTTATCTCAAGAAAGAAGAATAGTGCGATAAGTTTGTGTTTCTGGGTTCGTATTATCATTTTTCTAGTGGTTCGAATCTGTATTCCATTTTTGAAGTGAATATGTATTGTCTTCCCATTGTTTTCTTAATTGGTGATCATTTTTATATCGTTCTTTATTTTCCACTATGAAAATATTTTTTTTCAAACATATAAAAGAAAAAAATCTAATTTGGTGACCATCTTTTAGTCATTTTT
The DNA here is from genome assembly GCA_037367405.1 of Ottelia alismoides. Lineage (NCBI taxonomy): Eukaryota > Viridiplantae > Streptophyta > Magnoliopsida > Alismatales > Hydrocharitaceae > Ottelia > Ottelia alismoides. The sequence goes on along the minus strand of JAZKJV010003158.1, from coordinate 112,581 downwards.
TATTGTTCATAAAAATGCTTTCTTCTAAAATTATGAAAGAAAAAAAATCCAGTGTTGCAAATAGTCGTCCGACTAGGCCAACTCTTCGGTCCAACTATGAGGTGAGGGAGGTCCCCGACTGAATAACCTCTAGTCAACCAATAGTCGGCCTAACCGAATAGTCAGTCCGATTATCCGTGGCCAACTATTCGGCCGATTGGTAATTAAATGCTGGATTTTTTTTATTTTTTTAAATTCTCAAGAGTTATCATTTGTCACGATATTACCAAAAATGTCAAAAGCTTTGTATATGTATGTTGTTAATGGATACCTTTTTTTCGATTCTTGTTGATTGATGATAATATATGTATAAATATATTAGAATATATGTATTAAGAATCATTTTTATATTAAAAATAATAAAAAAAATACAAAACTGAATAATTCTAAATAGTCGTCTGAATACCGATTATTCTCTATTCAGTGACCCCTCCGATTGAATACCGAATACCGATTTCTGCAACACTGAAAAAATCTATCTCTAATAACTTAGGGCTAAATGTGAGCCTAATTTATGCGAAGCTGACCTAACAATTTATTGAACTTGAACCTAATTAGATGTTAGGTCACTTAATGCACAAATCTGATTAGCCTTGTAGTAGACCTTAACTTTATAACTTACACATTTAAGTTTCATACGTTGTCTCATTTTATTTATAGGCATGGTTTGAAAAAAAACACTCCTCGAGGTGCAAAGGCGCTCGAGTCGAAACAACATGGAGCAAAAAAGCCTTGAGACGACCTCTTTGGACCCCCTGGCTAAGGTGAGCGTCTCGCATGCTCGAGGCGGTCGAGGCAAGGCAGTGAGGTGGGGCGAGGCGGTCCCTGAGGCTATACGGATTTACAGAGCATTTTTTAAGAAACTAAATTTTCGTATTGGTAGTTTCAGATGTTTATAAATGCCTAGTTGTTGAGGATATATTTGTACAAGATGAATATTCAAATTTGTCCTCTTCCATATTCATATTTACCATTAACATGTCCTATTATTTTAGTAAACTGTTATTGTTACACCCTTAAACATATGAATACACAAATCTCAGACCCCCGTACTGGTAAGGTATGGTGGTTCTGGGGGGTATCAGTCCGTTCTTCAACTAAGTTCAGCGAAACATACAATTAGGATTCAAATCATATCAACATTTCATATTTCTTTAATGACGACTACATTCAATGACTCCTTCAATCCCTCTTTGATAAAAGATTTTAGTGACAGTTATGGGCAATGATTTCCTTTTTGTTGGGTAGAAATTTAGTAGAAATGTTATGGAATTGACAAATCCTTTTTTTTATGTTCTTGTCTTTATAATTTCATTATATATTACATCGTTGTATATTGTATGTTTGTCAAATAAGATAATTTCATCAACACATATATTTATTATATTATTTATAAGTATTTTCTTATAAAAATGAGGCTTACGTCTCGATCGCCTTGAAGCTACACCTCGCCTCGCTTCCAAGGAAAACACCTCATTCCGCCTTTCATTTTTACAAACCTTGTTAATAGGTTGAAAATTGGAACATTTTCATTGGTCTAATCACTCATGTCCTGTAATAGTGACGTGCCTCCGCTTTTGGGTAGCTTGCTCTGCCCTGATGTCATTTGTAAAGATACCAACTAAAATACCATTAGAGGAAAACTGACCTTGATAACCCATCACATTTGGATTCAATGAGACCAATGGCCCGTGAAATGGTTATGTCCCTATTGCCACCCAGTATATAGCAGCAACTCTTATAAACGGTGTGTCTATCGAGCCTATCGAGTTGAGCTGACATTGGCTCAATCTCAAGCTTGAAAATGCATTCTGGCTTGAACTTGAGCTCAGAAAATTTGGCTCAAGTTTGGGCTCATCGAGCTCAAGATGAATAGCAAAGTATGATTTATTTAAGGGAGTGCATGGACCATATTAATGAGAGTGCATAAACCATATTAATGAGATAATAAATCGTCTATATGAATTCCTTATTAAAACATATAAAAATGGTTAAAAAAGGAGAAACATATAAGAAGTTTTCTGTAATTTTTACTACAAAAATCATGTTACTAAGCTTCTCAAAAGGAAATCATGTTATTATTTAAAAATAAAATACAGTTTGAATAAATCTTTCCTTGCAGGGGTTGCGTTAGGTAGTCAACAACTAGCGTAAAAAATAGTCAGTTTTTTCAACATGGATTTGAGCAAGAATCCATATAGCCCACCATACTTAAGTGGGAGAAGAATTCATCATTTTTTTTTAATATGCAATATGAATAATAGTATTTGGAACTAAGTTGTAACACTGTATATAGGTTTGAAACATTCTTTTTTAGTCTTATACTTTTGTTTGCACACCCTTATCTATATATGTAAATCGTTAATAAACAATCACTAATTTTTAATATGCGTAAGAACATATAGGAGTTTTTTTGTTTGTAGATTAGGTTGTTACGAGTTTTTTAATGTAATTGAGCCATTGAACCGGGGTAACAAGCCCATCGTGACGTGACTTGAGCTCGGAGACACAAGGCTATCAACTTCAAAGTCTGGTTCAAGCTCTACTCATTTGATCGTCAAGCCGAGTTCATTAACCAGTTAATGAGCCGGTCTTGAGTCGAGCCTATTGAGATCAAGCTTTACTGTCACCCTTTATTAAACCCACAACTTTTTTGCATTCACCATGTGATGCTTATACATGGTATAATATTTATTTCTGAACTTTTTTTTTCGTTCTTTGTTTTTAAACAAAGCAGATTCTTGGTGAAAAATGTAGTGTGCTTTATATACTACTTTAGCAGTTAAGATAGCATCACTGTTAGCCGGCTTCTTGTGGGATATTTTTGGGGTACATAGGATGTAAATGGTTTCAATATGGTTAGATATATTCTTCTTTGTCTACGTGTCATTCACCATTATCATGATACAGCTTTTATCATTGTCTTTGTACCTCTGTAATGGTAGTCAGCCAAGAAGTGGAGCCATAAGTGAGATATATGATATATAGGAATGTCTACGTTCATTTCTGAGTACATTGTTGATTTTGTTTTACATGCTTTTTTTAATATTTTTAGATCCCAATTTTAAGGTTCTATTTACTGCATATGTTTGGTTTTTGAAATATTTTAGATTCCTTCTTTTTTGCATTTAAACTGATACATACCATTAAAACTTGCATTCACTTGTCTTTTGACCTTTCCCTCCCGTTATTTTTCATCAATGTATCCCCTTTGAATATATTTCTCTTAAATGATTATTTGAGAAAGTGACAACTTTCTGCTCGTTATTATTCTGCTTTGCTATATCTCTTGTTGCAAGTCATGCTAATTCTACCTGTATAGTGCACTTTCAATGAAATGTAATCATTATCTTATTTGATGTTATGCATCATAACTATTCTGAAAACCATGGATTGGAATTACCCGATATATCCATATCAACAAATTAACGACACCTATGTCACCCGCAATATTGATATCGACGGATATCAACCGATACATTAATGATATATCACCTCATAACATCGATATAAATAAAATTTGATGTATTTAGTACAAACTTTTCACCATTTTGATCGATAATGTCAATATCACGTCAATATCAATACTATATCATCTAGACATATACATTATCCTTGTTGCTTGATTTCACTACTTGTTTTTATGAGGCAATGAGCTCAGAAGGTAGCTTTTGACTTTATACATTATCCTTGTTGCTTGATTTCACTACTTGTTTTTATGAGGCAATGAGCTCAGAAGGTAGATTTTGACTTTGCAAACTTTATAGGTTAGTTTGTTCAAGATTTTGCATACCTGCTTCAAAACAAGCCCATGGTATTTATTATCTTAGCTTATGAGAAATGTTAGGTTCTAATATATATTAGATCATTTTCTTTCAAGTTTCTGGTAATCATGAATTGATGTACTATAATGTATACATGCTATTGCACGATATTTGTTTATTTCATTTCGGATATTGCTAAGACTTTTGTTAAAATGTATAAACAATATAATATATTGTTAATATGCTAAATACATCTCATTCATGTCTATAAGAGTGTGTTCATACATTATGTATTCTTTTAAAAATCAAGATGATTTTAATTCATGAGAAATTTCTTTTTCGACCTATTTTTTTAAATAATTCCACCTATATCGGTGATATATCCTGATATATCCATTTCTAGATCTATCGGCGTGATATCGATATTTCAAACCTTGATTCATTGGCATTGGTTTCTTTGGTTCAGTTAAAATTTTGTTTCTAATATATTTTAATTCATTTTCTTTCATTCAAAATCATGAATGATGTTCATTAAAGACTATACTCAATCGCTTATTTGTTTGATATTTGATATAGCTCAACGTTTTGTTTATACATAATATGTATATTTGTATAAAACTAATATGTTAAATACATATCCTTTATGTCATCAAGTTATGTTTTGAATTTTATAATTTCCTTTCCAATACCTCTCAGCAGTCAACCGTCAGCAGTCAAAAGTTAACATTGACATTAGTTATATGTGCGATTTAATGTGTATACATTTCATTCTTGCATATAGGTACGCATTTTTATATTATTTGTGTTTTAAGAACTAAGATCTTAATCTGTGAAAAGAAACATTTTTGCACCAGTTTAAAGATTTCCACGATATTGTCTGTGGAGAAGAGAATGAATCGTCATGTTTATTCCATAGGTCATGGGTCTCTTATATAGAGAGAAAACCCTAGAGAGTCCAAGAGGGAAAAATATATAAATACTTTTAAGGGTTACATCAGTGTTCATGAAATCGGCCGCACGTACCGCATATGCGGCCGCATATGCTCGTGCGGCATGCAGACCGCACCGATTTCTTGAATCAGTGCATTATGCGCCCTCCCCGCATATGCGGTCCGCATATGCCCCGCATATGCCCCGCATACTGCTCCAGCAGCTCCAACTTTTCAATCTTCTCTTTCAGGTCCTTATGTAGCGCTGCTTCTTCCTTCATTCTATTGTAAGAATATGACATGCATTTGTATACAATTGCATTGCATTATTCCATTATGTATATGCAATGTTTTATGTTTTTCTCATGTATTGTTTTCACGAGTATATGCAATGTATCGTCGACTATTTTTTATATATGTCGATTGAGGTTTTGCTCATGTAGTGCATGTACATGTATCAAAGTATGCTTATTACGAATCATCTAATATGTGAAGTTTTTATGGTAAATGTTTTTTGTGATTAAATATGAGGCAATTAAAAGCATATGCACACTCATCTAACATGAATCGATTTTCTTAGATGTTCTTTAACTTCACTTAGATACATAAATTCAGTAGTAATGCTATTCATAGATATTTATTTATTTTTAAATTAAAAATTAGAAAACCGCATAAAACTGCATATGCCCCGCATATGCCCCCGCATACCGCTTATTCAGTATTCGGTGACCTGTCCGAACGCATATGCATACTGCTTTCCTGAACCTTGGGTTACATGACATAAAGATAATAACTCTAACACTCCTTCTCAAGTTGGAGTATATCTATCGATCATGCCCAACTTGAAAACTAAATACATTAGGCGCTTATTTGGAAGCATGGCCTCAAATTTCAGCGAAATTCAGCCGAATTTCTGTCGAATATCGATATCCAGTCGAAATCGAAATTTGACAGAAATGACCGAAATGACCGAAATATGGGGGTCCTAGTACACAAAATGACCGAAATGACCGAAATTTCGGTCGAAATTCCACCGAAATTCCATCGAAATTCTGTTTTGGTCGATACCGAAATGGTAACCGAAACCGACATTTAGGGCCTTGTTTGGAAGTGCCTAGATGTTTGTAAGTTGAAGTCCAATGAATATGTGTAACAACCATATCATCAAAATACATGAGGCATTTCTCTAGAGTACCTGCTTCATTGTTTTAGGTAACAACCATATCATCAACATAAATAACAAGAATGATGATACCCGTAGACTGTCGTCTGACAAAGATCAAGTAGTCAGATGTCGTCCTTTGAAAGACAAGTGTCCTGATCTCAGTAGTAAGCATGCCAGACCATGCACTAGGGCTCTGCTTCAGGCCACAGATGGCCTTGCGTAGTCGGCATACACACTTTCCCTCGACTATGTAACATGATGGTTGCATCATGTAGACCTCAAGATCACCGTAAAGAAAGGTGTTCTTCACATCAAGTTGGTAAATGAACCATGCCTTGTTAGCAACAACCAAGGTTTAAAAAAGCACGAGGTGATCCGAGGTGTTTTCTCTGAAATTGAGGCGAGGTGTAAGCCTCGAGGCGTTCGAGGCGTAAACCTCAATTTTTGGAAAAAAATTAAAATTAAAGAAAAATACATTGACAAAAGTATATAATATTAAGCTTTGCCAAAAACACATTCAAGAATAACTTAAAACTAATAAAAGATACAATACATAAGCAATGAAGGCATTGAAGTTAAAAAAAACTAATACTAATCCGATATTATACAGAATATCAAGTTCTAACTCCAAGTTCAATGATTCTATATGAGTATTGAACTAAAGTCTATACTTAATACTAAATTATAATAAAACCATAATTTTTAGTGTTCTTAGTAAAAAAATTAATATGCCTTGAATCCAAACCATTTGTCTTGTTGGACGTACTTGGAGAGCCATCATATGCATCTCCTCCTGCCATATCATACCCCAACAAGATAGGGGTCTCGGGGGGAGCATGTGCGCTCCCCCCTGTAGGGGTGTGGGGAAACACCCCCAACGATTTTTTAACTAACGATTCTAATTCTATTTGGCTATTCACAATAAAATGTTATAATTATTTTACTTCACGTTTTATTTTTCGACATTGCTTCTTCATATATATGTTCTAAGATTTACAACTCATACAACCAAATAACAACATTAAGTTGCAAACTTGAACTAATATAAAATATTTTTTACAATTCAAACTCAAATTTATTGCAACAGAACTAGTATGTGTAGATGTATGATAAATTGAACGTGATGTATACAAGATCATTGAGCTTCTTTTGTTTCAGACGATCTTTTCTTTTTTGCATGGTCTACATATAGAAATATGCAACTATGCAAGGTTTAACATGAAAATATAAACAGAAACATAAAAAAATAATGCTTAGGTAAAAATAGGGTCGAGTGCAAAGCAAATAATCAAAAAGTAAAAAAAACCCTCCAGCTCGAGGCTTACGCCTCCTCGCCTCGACCGCCTTACGCCTCGAACTCCTCAAGCCAGGTCAAGACATACGCCCCAACTCAAGGACCTGAGGCGTGCGCCTCGGGGCGATTTTAGCGTGCCTCGCCTCGAGGCGTACGCCTTTACGCCTCGAGGTGCCGCTTTTTAAAACAATGGTAACAACAAAGAGAATGGTACATATAGATGTCATTCTGGCAACATATGAGAATGTCTCAAAATAATGGGACCAAATTTCTCCGAAATTCGACCGATTTTTTGTTGAATTTCTGTTTCGGTAGGTGACCAAAATTCGGTTGAAATTACCTATATCGATCGAAATTTGGGGGGGGGGGGGGTGCAGTTCAAAAACTGACCGAAATCACAAAATTTTGGTCTAATTTCGATCGAAATTCGGCTGAAATTTCGTTTTGGTCGGCCACCAAATCGTAATTTGAGGCCTTCAAAATAATCAACCCCAAAGTTGTGTAAACCCTTTGGAAACTAGTATGGCTTTCAACCTGTCAATAGGGCCCATCAGACGACTGTTTTGTTGTGAAGACCCATCCTACAAGCCACAAGACGAACTCCCTGGGGCACGACATAAGATCCCACGTGCCACGGGAGGTAAGTGCATCCATCTCCTCATCTATGGCTAGAGAACATCCCTATCGTACAAGACTTTCCTGAAGTATTTCCGAATGAACTAACAGGGCTTCCACCGGATAGAGAGATCGAGTTTAACATTGATCTAGTCCCTGGGACAACTCCGATAGCACTAGCAGCCTATCGGATGGCTCCGTCTGAACTCAAGGAACTGAAGATTCAGTTGCAAGAATTAACAGACAAGGGTTTCATACAGTCTAGTATATCACCCTGGGGAGCTCCTGTCCTTTTCGTCAAGAAGAAAGATGGTTCCTTTCGGCTTTGTATTGATTATAGAAGGCTAAATCAAGTGACTGTACGTAATAATTATCCTCTTCCTCGGATAGATGATTTATTTGATCAACTACAAGGGGCTTCTGTGTTCTCTAAGATAGACTTGAGATCTGGCTATCATCAACTGAAAATCAAAGCCGAAGATGTCCCTAAAACAGCCTTCCGAACCCGTTATGGGCATTATGAGTTTTTGGTGATGCCTTTTGGATTAACAAATGCCCCTGCTGCTTTTATGGATCTAATGAATCGCGTATTTCGTCCTTTCTTGGATAAATTTGTTATTGTATTTATCGATGATATTTTGGTCTATTCACGATCAGAGAAAGAGCATAAGGAACATCTGAGGATTGTATTGCAAACTTTAAAGGAACATCAACTATTTGCAAAGCTGGATAAATGTGAATTTTGGTTGAAAAAGGTGGCATTCTTAGGGCATATAATTTCAGGAGAAGGCATATCGGTAGATCCAAGCAAGATAGAAGCTATCTTAAATTGGGGACAACCGACAAATGTATCAGAAATTCGAAGTTTCCTTGGTTTGGCTGGATATTATAGAAGATTTGTTGAGAACTTTTCGAGAATCGCGGCACCCTTGACCAAGTTAACTAGGAAGGAGGTGAAATTTTTCTGGGATGATGCATGTGAGAAGAGTTTCCAAGAACTTAAGAATCGACTCACTTCAGCACCGATTCTAAGCCTTCCATCAGCAAATGAGCGATTTATAGTTTACAGTGATGCATCACAGCAAGGATTAGGATGCGTACTCATGCAAAATGGAAAGGTGATTGCCTATGCATCTAGACAATTGAAACAACATGAGCTTAACTATCCTACACATGATCTAGAATTGGCAGCGGTAGTTTTTGCTTTGAAAATTTGGAGGCATTATCTGTATGGTGAGACTTGTCAAATATTCACCGACCATAAGAGCCTAAAATATATTTTTTCCCAGAAGGAACTGAATCTTAGGCAAAGAAGATGGCTAGAGCTGATTAAAGATTATGATTGTACCATTGAATATCATCCTGGAAAGGCAAATGTTGTCGCTGATGCTCTTAGCAGAAAGTCTAAGGGCCAATTATTATATATCAAAGGTGAACGCCTTCCTTTATTGTTACAAATGAGAGGATTACGTACTAGTTTGAGCATGGATGAATATGGAAATCTATTAGTCTCATTGCAGGTCAGGCCCATATTGTATGATAAAATCCGAGATGCTCAATTACATGACCTAGAAATCAAAAAGATACTTGAAAAAGTGGAAAAGGGAGAATTGACAGACTATACAATCAATGAACAGGGAGTACTATTTTTCAGACAAAGATTATGTGTCCCAAAATCACCAGAAATCAGAGCTGAAATTCTTGAAGAAGCACATAACTCCATGTATGCGATGCACCCAGGAAGTACAAAGATGTATAGAACATTGAAGACATCTTATTGGTGGTCAGGAATGAAGCGAGAAATTGCTGTATATGTTTCCAGATGTTTGATCTGTCAGCAGACAAAGCCTGAGCATTTACGAATGGCGGGTACATTGCAACCACTTCCTATACCCGAATGGAAATGGGAACATATAACTATGGACTTTGTTACTGGGTTACCCAGGACTCGTCGACACCATGATGCAATCTGGGTTATAGTTGACAGACTGACTAAATCATCTCACTTTATAGCCGTCAATATGACCTATACATTAGATCGTCTGGGAAAAATTTTTGTGGATGAAATAATAAGGCTACATGGAGCACCAGTATCCATTGTATCTGATAGAGATCCTCGTTTTACTTCTAAATTTTGGCCAAGCCTGCATAAGGCGATGGGTACAAAGTTAGCATTTAGCACTGCTTTCCATCCACAAACGGATGGTCAATCTGAAAGAACTATTCAAACTTTAGAAGATATGCTTCGGGCATGCGCATTGAGTTTCAAAGACAGTTGGGATGACCACTTATCACTCATGGAATTTGCATATAATAATAGCTACCATGCTAGCATTAAAATGGCTCCCTATGAAGCCTTGTATGGCCGTTTGTGTAGAACCCCAGTGTGTTGGAATGATTTTTTTGGGTTGAAGAGATTAGAAGGAATTTGAAAGCAGCCCAAGATAGACAGAAAAGCTATGCAGATAAGAGGAGGAGGAATCTTGAATTTCAAGTTGGTGACAAAGTATTTCTGCGAGTGTCCCCTTGGAAAGGACTCATTAGATTTGGAAAACATGGAAAACTCAGTCCCAGATACATTGGTCCGTATGAAGTTGTGGGAAGAGTTGGTGAGGTGGCATATCGTCTCTTGCTTCCACCAGAATTATCGAAAATACATAATGTTTTCCATGTTTCTACACTTCGCAAGTATATCCAAGACCCATCACATATTATAGAACCACAAGAAATTCAATTGAAGGAAGATCTTTCCTATAAAGAGGTTCCTGTGCAAATCTTAGATCATAAAATTCAAGAACTTCGTACAAAAAAGATTCCACTAGTAAAAGTTCTCTGGAGAAGTCAAGCTATAGAAGAAGCCACATGGGAGAGAGAAGAGGATATGCGAATCCAGTACCCATATTTATTCTCAAATGACCAAGGTAAGAAATTTCGAGGACGAAATTTATTTTAAGTAGGAGAGTGTTGTAACATTCACATTTGTCATGATATTTAAGCCTATGATTCAGGATGTAATGGTCAGATACAGAGATCATTATTAAATAATTCGGTATAGGTAAGAAGTTCACAAGTATTATCTTCAATCAGATCAGATAATGATATCGAATCAGATATCAAAGGACTTGGAAAGTGAATACAATAAGATTATATAAGGATATATTTATAAAAAAAAATCCCGCATACTCAATTAGCTATATTATGGCAATTATTTAATTGTATCAGGCTTTTAGATTAAGGGGAGAGGACGGTAAGGCAATTGCATGTCGAGATTCATATTTTGGAGACACGTCGCTTAGAAATATCGACGTGTAGAATCCGGAAAAGATATCGATCTCTTCCATGGCTATATTTATACATCATGCATGACGGATGTTGGGGTCGAATATTCCTTGCAGAGAGAAAAGCAACAGCGGAGAGGGGAGTTTGAAGTTGCAGGTGAAGGTTCGGTTCTTCTTCTTAGATATTTAGAGTATTACCTGATATGTTAGGTATGGCATTTAATCCTTGGATAAGAAAATTAAGTAAAGTATAAACAAGTAATATCGGATGGGATAGAAAAATGTTATGGATCTTTTCGTATATATATTTATATCTATTCTTGATGGTTTTTATGATTTCAATATACCTACTTGTATGAGGAGAGTAGGTCAGTCTTGCTTAGATTCATTGATGCAAAATGGAAAATAGATTTCATATCAAATAACATATATGGTTCACATGTACTTTCTATTTCCATCTTTGGATATATCATAAGATGGTGAGATGGTATTAAGTACATGCAGACATAAGGTTCTTAATATATGGAATATTTCGGATCACATACAAGTTGGGATGATAACATAAGAGATATATGCTGTAAGCATGATAGCTTATATAAATAAGAACTTATGTCTAGTTCTGGGTATTCCAATAGGCCACTCCAGGTTGGGTAAAAACTTGTAGATGTACAATAGGTACAGGATGGAATAGTAATGCACAATCGGGAATCGGAAGGTTGACTATTAAATTAGAGCTCAACATCCATATAAGCAATACAATCGACAATGCAATAATCTATTTGGATACACTTATATCTGTATGATAGAAAGAGATGATACATTACAAAGATGAATGGTATATTTTGTGACATGATAGGTGAAAACATAAGCATATACTAATTGATATACTTACGTACGCACACATATATAGGTATAAGTTAAGATAATTGAGGACTATGTTAACGCATATCCGAGAAAATCAAATAAAGGTAAAGATCAACCATAAAGATGTGCATGAAATAGTAACGTTGTTCCTTGATTAAACATTGACTTTCTTTGAATGCTTAAATCTAGGTAAATAAAGGGATAATCTTGATATTATTGAAGGAAAGAAAAACTCCACATCTGTATAAAGGTGAGTGGTTCCAAGTCATATTTTCTATATTCTACAAGATTTCCATGTTTATGAAGGTCTTTACAGTAATTAATGTGCACATGAGTTTACCCTGGCATTTTATTTACCAAGTTAAATTATGATTTTCATGTTGCAATACAGATGCACTTTATGATTTATAAATTTTGTCAAGATATATAGATACAAGTTTGACAGGATATGTAGTCAAGATTTCTCATGATATGATATAAGATCAATGCACACTATGGCCTACTCCCCAGAAAAGTCTTGAACAAGTCACTACATGTTGGGGTAAGTATATCCTCGTGGTATACCTATGGCCTACTCCTCGTGGCTCATGAGGGCTTTGGGCCCGCATTTCGTATACTAATGGGCTTTGGGCCGTATGCGAAATGTACTCGGTCTTTGGGACCATTAACATGAAATGATAAGATTTTCACGGTCTTGGGTTGAGTTTCTCTCCCCTAGACAATTTTACACGGTTCATGACTTAGTACGACATGTTGGGGTAGTGTGACATTGAATACGATATGGTAAGATTATCAAGACTTTTAATTATTTCATGTCATAATTATTCAGTGATACATGTTGATCCATGCAGATTTTTTTTTATGTTTTCTAGCAAAGAATTTTTTGATACAATGCAAATTATGTTGATAAAGTAGTTTATCAAAAGCTTGAGATCCGCTCGCTGGGTCTAAGCTCTTTCATGGGTTTAGACTCACCATTCTATTGCTATATTATTACAGATAAATCTTGAACGGGAAGCTTGGGAGGCACGTGCATAGTTGCATATCACTAGTTGGAGGTTGCTTAGTTTTTGGTAACTTTTTGATTGTCTTAGCAAATGTTTGATGAAAACAAAGTGGTGGATTTTTTTGTATGGATATGCAAGAATGGACAGTGGTATTGATGTAAATATGTAGACCTTGTTTATATAGAAAGGTATAATGTGAGATTTATATTCAATGGTTGAGGTGATATAGACTGGATTTACGAGGTTTTATATACAAATGATTCTATTGAATTTGTATTGGTTGTTTCAGGTACAACTTGGGGTTTTGGGATCCATATTTTAGAGGAAGCTCTGTCAAAATTGTTACGGATAATAATTAAAGATTATAATAGAATAATGATCTAAAATTAGGTTTACTTGTCACGCTCGTCTCGGGTAGAGGGACGGGTCGTGACAGTTAGGGAGCACTTATGTGAGTAAGGAGAGATCTGGCAACATTTAGCAATTACCGGAGTTTCTTTTTTGCCATTCCATTCTGTTGTGAGGTATATGGACAAGAGGTTTGGTGAACAATCCCTTAAGACCTAGGAAAGATGTCAAGTCCTTTTGGGTTAACTCAAGAGCACCAGTCCAAATGATCTTAACATAGAAAAGAAGTTTTTAACATATTGAAAGAAATTTCTGACAATCTTATTAATCTCTTAACGCTCCTTTATTGGATGCACCCAAGAAGATCGACTATAATCATCAATAAAGTATATAAAATAGCGATGACCACTTAATGTTCAGACCAGACAAGATACCCAAACATCACAATGAACAAGATGAAAAGGACTAGTACTACAAGACTCGGTTGGAACAGGAAATGAAGCTCGATAATGTTTCCCAAGCTCACACGCCTCGCACTGAAAGGGCTTCATAGTAGATTGTTCAGGAAACACCATGGAGATGGCCTTAATAGAGGGATGCCCAAGGCGTAGTTGCCATAGGAGCGGACCTTCGGAGATGACCAGGACACCGTCAAACTTGGAGTCTGAGGGTATGCCAAGATAATATAGCTCATTCTTCTCATGACCCCCACAAAAAAACTGCCTCATCCGGATGTCCTGAAAACGACAGCAAAACTCATCAAATATCATGCGACAGTTAAGCTCAAGACAAAGCTTATGAAAAGACAATAAAGCATGGAAGAGAACTCCATTGTTTCGATAGTAGTAACCTGTGATTGAGTCCCATTAGTGACTAGAAATGACTTCACGGATGAAGATGGAATGGAGGAGGTTAGCAGACTAACTTCTCCGGTTAGATGAGTAGAGGCACCAGAGTCAATAATCCAAACTGGAGCAGGAGTGATGGCAGAGTTGTCTGCTATACCTAAAGGAATAGCTAGAGCAGCAATGGTATTGTCACTGGAGGTAGTAGACTTGGGAGTCTGAAGGATCTGCATCAGACCTCACGGGAGTAATATGCATAATTGAGATGAACCGTCTTGCCAATTGAGGTTGCTGCAGGCGACATCTCTTCCACATCATAGGCATCCTCATAGGCATTGTTTGTGTGATAAGGAGGCACACCAAACTACTGCTAGCATCATTCGGACGGGTGGTTCCACCGACCACAATGAGTGCATGGGGCAGTAGAGTCTCGCCTACGGCCAAAGTCGCATCCTCGTTCATATTCTCGTCCACATCCACGACATGAGCAAGGTTTTAAATTTCGATATCAGATATCGTATCAACGCCATGTTGAAAGGAAATTTCATCAAAATTTCAGTAAATTTTGGTTACATTTCGAGTAACATTTGTTAAAGGAAGGCCCCCATATCGGCATTTCGCTCAAGATTTCACTCCTATGGCAAAACTGAAATTTTGCCGATATCTCACGAAATCTGAAACCATGGACGCAGTATCTGCCTCCTCTCCCAGAGGAGGCTACGCACACATAGTTCTCTACTGAAGGTAATACGGGAGTCCGAGTAGCAGATGTCTCCAGTTCCTCAAGTTGGCCAAAAATAATCTTCACAGTTGGCAGCGTATCTGATATGAGAAATTTCTCCTTCGTTGCCTGGTACCTAGAATGTAGGCCATCTAGAAAATGATATACCTGCCAGTTAGAACACTCTTGTACCTGCTTGGTATAATATGAAGGTTGAAATATCTCAAACTCCTCGTACATGAAAGTGAGATGCTTGTAGTATTCAATAATGATGGAATCACCCTGAGATGCAGACTAGATCCGCCTATAAATATCTGCAAGTTGTGACTTTATCTTCTTTTGGGAGTATGTTCAAGATCCTCCCACATCTCCTTGGAAGTAATCTTATAGAGAAGATTCGAGGTGATGTGGGCTTCAACACTGTTGATCATCCAATTGATAACCAGGTAGTTGTCGGTCTGCTAGTTGATGTACTCCTTGTCCTTTTCATCTAGAGGATCTTGATCAGGATGTAGAGTTTCCATTGACCCTCTGTGAACACCATAAAAGATCGAGACTAGAGCACATAATATTTGATGCCCTTAAGTTTGATAGTAGTGCCTTGCGCCATCATGTTTGTGGCCAAGGGCTTTGTATTGGTAGAAAAAGTAGGTACCATGGTGGTTTTAAAGATAAAGGAGATCTTGTGATCAACTAAGGATGCACGTAAGGGTTAAAAGATGCCCTAAAAGTCAAGTTTGCCCGTGAAGAAGGTCTGAAATCTCATGAACAACAGATCAGTAGGTTCTTGGCGACCCTGTCAGCGCTCCTGAGGGTTCTTGGGCATGCAGCGTGGTCGACAAAGCCCGTAGGGGGAAGCCGTTGTGCTGACGGTACCAGTGGGGATGCCTAGGGAGTGCTGGCGACACCCTACAGCAGCCCATCGACGACCGTTTGCGGCTGGCGACGCCTAGGAGCGGCTGGCGGCGCCTTTGAGGGCTAGCTGTTGGCCGACAACAACCTACAATAGCGTAGCAACCATTTTTACATGGAAGGGACGACGGCGCCTGCTGCTGCTCCTTGGCAAGATTGGAGAGCCTCGTGCGTGGCCCTCGTTGTTGGAGAAGTGCATGTGCAGGCTCCTGCGAGGCTTGAAGTTGACGGCAGGGATTTTTATGTTAGAACCCCGGTCTAGGACCGTTGCTCTGATACCACACGGAGAAGAGAATGAATTGTCGTGTTTATTCCGTAGGTCTAGGGTCTCTTATATATATTTAGAAAACCCTAGAGAGTATAAGAGGGAAAAATACATAAATACCCCTAAGTGTTACGGGACATAAAATATAATAACTCTAACATTGTCGATATATCCTAGATATATCCCTTTTTGAGCCGACCGATATGATAGCAATATCGATATTGCGAACCTTGCCCAAAACCTGCTGGTAGATGTCATCCCTTTTTGTCATGCTTTTACCAAATCTGGGATTATGATAGATTCTTTTTATGGAAGTATTTACACCTGATTCTCAGACTATCCCTTTTGTCATTTCAAAATTCGACCTTTGTTATGGACCCTTTGTTCAAATTGACAATTAGTAGGGGGATACGGGATACGTGCTGAGGAGGGATTAAGTTGTTGTAGCCATTATTTTTGTTCGTTTGTAGGGATAGGATTGTATGGGATACGAGTGATAAGTGATAGTTATTTATTATTCTTTGTACGGTTGGATAAGAAATGATAAGGGATAGAAGTTAATTATATTAGATAAAGTTGTTAGATAAGTGATAATTATTTGTATTTTTATGACGGAGATGTTGATTATGGAGGGATAGAGAACCAAACCCTATCCCTCATCTGGACTCCACGGTCCAAGCATTGACCGTCTTCTGAGTGATAATAAACTTGAGGAATACTGAGGGATACAGAGCTCTTATCCATCGAAGGAACAATACCTTAATGTCATGACCTATGGAGGACTATATGCATCCATATCCTCTTTATCTATTCAACCTTTTAGGTCGTTAAAAAGCAGCTCATTTGGATGTCTCAATTATATGTCTAGCGGACCCAACCGGATGCCCTCCAAAAATCTTTAAGTTGAAATTGCAAAAATAAAATAAAATTTAATTTCGTAATATCTAAGAACTCTGGAACGTCACTTCTTTATCCGTGATGATTCTATTGGTCTTTGGCTGTTCATGATTTGAACTCAGTATTCTTTTACTCTGTTTCCTAATACCTAAAAAAGTTTTCTGCAAGACCTTTTCACGTGACTTGTTGATGACTATGCTTACAGGTTCTGATCATATCCGGGAAAAGGATGGAATCTGGGCAGTTTTGGCCTGGCTTTCTATTCTTGCTCACAGAAATAAGGACAGTCTTGCCAGCGAGAAGCTTGTGTCTGTCGAAGAAATCGTTCTGCAGCACTGGGCTAGCTACGGTCGTCACTACTACACCCGATATGACTATGAGGTAAGTTTGTAACCATGCATGTTTTATTGTTCGAATGTAGTTTATATAGGCTTGCTGTATGATTGGATAAAAGATGTTTTGTTTACATAGTTAAACAGGCCTGTATACTAGTATTATCAGAGATATGACTACGAGGTAAGTTTGTAACCATGCATGTTTTATTGTTCGAATGTAGTTTATATAAGCTTGCTGTATGATTGGATAAAAGATGTTTTGTTTACATAGTTAAACAGGCCTGTAGACTAGTATTATCAGAGATATGACTATGAGGTAAGTTTGTAACCATGCATGTTTTATTGTTCGAATGTAGTTTATATAAGCTTGCTGTATGATTGGATAAAAGATGTTTTGTTTACATAGTTAAACAGGCCTGTAGACTAGTATTATCAGAGCTTTAGTTAGTTTTAACTACTGTAAGTCTATCGAATTGCACTCTGTGCAGAATGTTGATGCAGATGGAGCAAAGGATCTAATGGCAAATTTGGTGAAGCTACAATCCTCACTTTCTGATGTCAACAAGTATGTTTTTTCTCAATTAATTTCTGTCCAACTTGCCAAATGTCGTCTGCAGTTTTCTTCGCATGGTATCTATTTCATATTCATCTGTATTCTAGGAGCATGATTGGGCCATATGCCAGCACCTCATAGATGTTCTCTAACACAAGTTCAATATATTTGTTTATTGTGCGATAAATGCTCCTGCTCCATTTGTAACTTGTAATTTGCTCTTCATATAGGTTATTGACGATGGCCATTTTGACTGCATTTCTTTGTGATAATAAGGTTTTATAACAACAACAACAACAAAGCCTTTTCTCACTTTAAGTAGGGCCGGCTTTTAAAATGGCAAAGCCTTCTCCCACTATAAGTAGGGCCGGCTACATGGATTCGTGCTCAAATCCATGTTGAAAGATTCGACTATTTTTTACGATGACTGTCGACTACCTAACGCAACCCCCACAAGGGGAGATTTGAACCCTGATCTTTTGGGTGGTAGGCACACTGCACTGCCACTAGACCATTTAAGTGGGTACATAATAAGGTGTTTATGCTTTAACAAAAAAAATAATAAAAAAACCTCAATTAGGCACTGTGCAAGTAAATGCCTTTAACAAAACTTTTTGGTCGTAAATGATTACTTAGTTTTTTTTAGTGACCTGATAATATGATTGCACAGGATCATAAAGGAGATCAGGCCAGACGTGTCTGATGTTGTCGAAGCTGATGAGTTTGAATACAAGGATCCAGTTGACGGCTCTGTTTCAAAGCATCAGGGCATTCGCTATCTCTTCGGAGATGGATCGCGACTTGTATGTTTATTTCTTTTAGATTGGGTTGTTCTTCAGGAGTTACTTGTTTGGTTCTTAGTCACATCTTGGAGCTCTGTCTTGCGCATAGGATGCTATTATAAGGAATGCACATAATAAAAGTTTTGAAATTAAAATCTGATGTAAGTTTGTTCATTTCAAGAGCCACCGACCATTTTTTTGCGACCATGCCATATCAGAATTAATGTCCATTTGACAGACTCACCTCCTGCATACTCACCCAGCACTTCAAGTGGATAACCTGTGATGATATCATATGGTTATCTTTATTATGTAACTTATGTTAATATATTATTCTTCTAATGGTAAGAGTGGGAACAAGGAATAAACTGCATCTTAAACTCATTTTCTCTTGCGAATTCTACATTTTGATTCCATATCCAACAAAAAAAGAAGCGAGTGGCTATCCACTTGCATTTTTTTGAGTAAATTACTCAATTATCTCTGAACTATACACCCAATTTTAATGTTGTATCCAAATTTTAAAACGTAGCAATATGGACGCGATCCTTAAAATTTTCTCGAGTTGGTTCTGAACTAAAATGTTTTTTGGATAAAAAGACATATCGAACAACTAAATTTCAGTAGTCATGTATAATATTGCAACAGATATTCAAGATCAAGTACCACAATGTCACTATCTAAAGTTCAGATACGACATCGAAACTTGGTGCATAGTTCCGGGACTTTTATGTAATTTACTCTTTTTCTGCGATGGATATTCTTTTAACAGAAACGCCCTTTAACTGAAAAACTTGCAAGTCTGTTATCCTTTTACTTACTTTGATTCCTTGGAAACTTATTGCTCGTTATTAAATGGTAAACACCAGTGCTGTCTATGTCCTTACATGAAGGGCCATGAACATCTGCCTTGCAGGTATTCCGTCTCTCAGGTACAGGCTCAGTTGGTGCTACCATCCGTGTTTACATCGAGCAATACGAGAAGGATCCAATGAAAACTGGCAGGGATTCACAGGATGCCCTCACGCCCCTTGTAAGAGATCTGCACACCCTACCTCCTCCGTTTTACCATCTCCCATGTCATTCATTTCCCTGTTATCTTGATTCACAGGTGGAGGTGGCTATCAAGCTCTCGAAGATACAGGAATTCACAGGCCGATCTGCCCCGACAGTCATCACCTAAATGACAGGAAATGATGTAGGTCATGTGTGTTCTAGCAACTGATGAAGTTGCACTATTCGGAAATAATGAGTCTTTAGTTTTGTGTGGCCGTCTTGACCTGACGTACTGGAAGTACAGGAACAAGTTTGCCTGGAAAATAGTGTTTTCGAGTCAGTTATACCCATCTACAATACAGTTTTTGTTGATGGGCTTGCTTTTTATGCCTACGTATTTGTTCGTATTCGCCTGATTTTGCTCGATTTTCTCCTTCAGTGCCGATTGAACTCCAATTTTGGTTTGCCTGAGTAATAGTCTCTACCTTTCAGGTTCAGGTGGAATGATTGATGTATTAGGCATGCAGTATGGAAGCCTTTGTTTTGCATGCCTAAAGAATAATAACATATTGGTTTTTTTTCTTGTATACATATCCCATTATTGTTTTTTGCTACCATAACAAAGTGTAGATGGTGTTGGATTTTGTCTATTTACAACCTTTAGTTGACAGGGGCTTCATATATAACAAAATGGGATTTATGGATTGGGTTTTTTTTCCAAACAGCCATCTTGTTGGTAGTATGTTGTATCATACATGGCTATACAACCGGATACAGATTATATATGTAATTATCCCTTTGTAATTTCTATTTTGGTAGATATAAATAAAGATACCAGTTTTAAACTTCTTTGCATATATGATTATGGATACATTTGTTGGTTTTGATTTTCGAGGTTATGGATACAGATATTTGTTACATATCTAGTGGAGATATGGATATGAATATACACACTACTGAACCTGTGTATATATCGTATAGGCATATAGTAGTGTTGTATATAGTAGTCTGTGTATACATATATCCATATGTTATATAGTTACTAGGGATGAAAACGGTCGGATACGGATACGAATATAGGTATAATCATATTCTTATCCATTTTAAATACAAGTGCGGATGTGAATATTGACGAATGTGAAAAATGTGTTACCATATTTTTAAAACAAATATGAATGTAAAATGAATATGAATCGGATACGAATAATAATAAAAATATTTTATAGGTTAACTAAAATATAAATGTTTAGGATAGTTTAAACACAAAATAGATATACCAGATATTGTAATTTCATAACAATTATGTCAATAATAGTGAATGCAAACAGAAAATGTTGTTACACACATTTATAAATAAATCTATTATTATACTTATATTCGAAAATCAATATACGAATGCGAATATTAGCGAATGTCAAAGTGATATCCATATTCGCCTTCCTTTTAAAACGAATAAGGATACAATGTCAAAATATGTATAAAACGAATACGATAATGAATCGGATATGAATATATTCACATTCGTTTTCATCCCTAATAGTTACACATAGCAAATTAAGAGATGCATAATCAACATGATATGCACGCATGAAATTGACAAATATGGTATGTAATCAACATGATATACAAATTTGTAACTAATAAGTAACCATGACATTATAATCAATATTGGATAGTGTTGTTAACAGGATCGTTGACGCATATAAAAACCAGTAATTACACGGATCCAAATGAATGGAAATAAACGCATTACATATATTGACATCATTAACGTTATGTATTTCCAAACCATTATCCGATTACAGAATGCAGACAAGAACCGATTAAACGAACGGAAACATAAATTAGGGCATGATCCAGAAAGTGTAAAGCAATAAATAAATTGCGGCAAACAAAATAATAGAGAGATTAGATTAGAAATCACCGAAGCGTCCACGAAATGGACTGTCCTTAGAGAGGATATCGCCTCCACAATACATGTGCGTAGGGTACTGTAATTACATAGATTTTTCCATTAAAATCTAAATATAATTTTTAATACAGCAATCCCCCACGAATTCACCAATTTGAAAATGAGATTCAAAGAGAGTTAAAATACAACTTTCGGCTGCCACACTTTGCTTTCAGTAAAGGTACCTTCCGGTTTGAACCTCTACCCGAGTTTACTACTTTCACTTTAACAGGAACGAAGTGAACTACGTCTTGAACTTCAGACCTTGGCGTTAAAGTATACGGTAGAAACAACAAAGTGTTGTTCTTGGTATAATCTTCAAGGTTGGTGCTCTTAAAGGCCATGCACCCTTATCCTGTTTCATGAGTGTATTCAGGAAAGACCCTCTTCCTTTAACTGCGGTCCACAGTAACACTCACATAGGTGGCGTTCTCCAAGGATGCACTGCTAACATCCTGCCCAAAGGCTTGAACCATTCAGAGCCTATGCTCTTCCTAAACTTGCAACTTAAATGACACTCAGGCTTCCAGGGATAAGACATTCATGCATACGCATTAAGATTAGAGTGCCAATCAATTCTCCAAACAGCTTGTTATTACCACATCGAACCTACTTTGTGGGATCTCCACTTAGATAGGTTGGGTTGCTACTGTAGAGGAACTCCCAATGGGTCTCAGTCCCATCCCAAGTCTAGACTTTAGGAGTAAAGATCTATCAAGTCCCTTAGTCAACGGATCTGCTGTGTTGTCTTTGGATCCAACAAAATCCACAGCCAACACCCCTCGAGATACCAAATCTCTTAATGCCTTAAGTCCGATTTGTATGTGTCTCCTTGTTTTCTGATTGAACTTTGAACTCTTGATCTTGGCAATTGTGGTCATATTATCACAATGTACCGAGATCGCAGGAACAGACTGACCTACCATGGGAATTTCAGACAGAAGTTCCCTTAGCCATTCAACCTCAATTCCAGTGGTGTCCAAAGCACACAGCTCGACCTCAAAGGTGGATCGAGCTGGAATGGTCTGCTTCACAGACCTTTAGGAGACTGTACCGCCTCTAAGGATAAATACATACCCAGTAATACCATTACTCCCAGACTCCTCTATTTTCCCTATCCAACTTGCATCACTATATCCTTCTAGTACATATGGATGTCTACCATAATGCAAGCCAAGGGAAATAGTTCCCTTCAAATACTTCAGTACTCGATCCATAACGTCGCAGTGAGTACGGTCAGGACAACGAGTGTATCTACTCAGCTTTGCAATCGAGAATGTGATATCAAGTCTCGTGCAATTTGCAAGATACATAAAACTTCCTATCACTTGTGAATACCTTAGCTGAGCTACAGGTACTCCACTTGTGAATACCTTTAGGAGACTGTACCGCCTCCAAGGATAAATACATACCCAGTAATACCATTACTCCCAGACTCCTCTATTTTCCCTATCCAACTTGCATCACTATATCCTTCTAGTACATATGGATGTCTACCATAATGCAAGCCAAGGGAAATAGTTCCCTTCAAATACTTCAGTACTCGATCCATAACGTCGCAGTGAGTACGGTCAGGACAACGAGTGTATCTACTCAGCTTTGCAATCGAGAATGTAATATCAAGTCTCGTGCAATTTGCAAGATACATAAAACTTCCTATCACTTGTGAATACATTAGCTGAGCTACAGGTACTCCACTTTTATTCTTAAACAACGTTTTGGATGAATCAAAAGGAGTGCTTACAACTTTGCAATCTTGATATCCAAATTTCTCAAGTACCTTCTCAACATAGTGAGATTGAGAAACTACAATCCCATCAACTGACCTTTTCAGTTTGAGACCCAAGATAACATCAGCAACACCCATGTCCTTCATCTCAAACTTTCTACTTAAGAATGCCTTAGTCTCATTAATAATCCTCATATGTGATCCAGACAACAATATGTCATCAACATACATGTACAAGACAATACACTCATCACCTTTCACCTTGGAATAGACACACTTATCGGATTCATGAACCTTAAAATCATATGACAAAATAGTTTTGTCAAATTTTTCATGCCACTGCTTTGGAGCTCGTTTCAATCCTTAAAGGGATTTGACAAGCTTGCAAAACTTTCCCTCATTCCCAGGAGTCACAAGTCCATCAGGTTGATCCATATAGACCTCTTCCTCAAGATCCATGCAAGAAGGCGGTCTTCACATCCATCTGGTGGATAGAGAGACCATATATAGATGCCAATGCTATGAGCATCCGGATTGTGGTCATCCTAGTCACAGAGGAATAGGTATCAAAATAATCGATATCTTCCTTTTGCCTAAAGCCCTTGGCAACTAATCTGTCTTTGTACTTTTCAATTGATCTGTCAAGCCTAAGCTTTCTCTTAAACACCCACTTGCAACCAATGGTAGAGCACCCTTTGGGTAAATCAACCAACTCCCAAGTTTCATTCGTCATAATGGAGTCCATCTCAGATTTGATGATTTCCTTCCACTGTTTTGCTTCAGATGAAGCCATGGCTTCCTTGTAACTTGGTGGATCACCCTCGATCTGATAGACAACAAAGTCGCTACCCAGATCCCTGGCTATCCGAGGTCTTTCACTCCTCCTTGGCTCAATCTCTTTAGAAAGATCATTGGGTTCGGGTTGAGTATCAACCCCTACATTCGTTATCCTTTCCACTTGATCTGGAATAGATCCTGATGTGGAGGCGCCCTCAATGGTCAGATTCTGAGGAATCCCAGTCTTCAGTGGGAAGACATCCTCAAAGAAGATAGCATCATGGAGTTCAACAATGATGTTGACATCTATGGTCGGTATCTCGGACTGAATTACTAGGAACCTATATGCATAGCTATTTTTCAAATAACCTAAGAAGAACACATCAACAATTTTAGGACCAAGCTTCTTTCTCTTGTGTTCTTGGACTAAAACCTTAGCGAGACAACCCCACACTTTGAGATATCTTAAGCTCGGTTTCCTATTTCTCCAAAGTACAAAAGGACACTTTTCCACATACCTTGGAGGAACCCTATTCAGAATATGGCAAGTCGTATTCAAGGCTTCTCTCCACATATAGGTTGGAAATACAGAACTCTGTAGGAGAGCATTAATCATGTCAGTTAAGGTTCTATTTTTCAGTTCTGCTATCCCATTTGATTGCGGTGAATATGTGGTCGTAACTTCATGAACTATGCCAAATGATTTGCATTGTTCATCAAATAAGTTAGAGGTATATTCACCTCCTCTATCCGACCTAAGGTGTTTAAGCACTTTTCATGTTTGTGTCTCAACCTCATTCTTAAATATAAGAAATTTCTCTAAGGCTTCATCCTTGATTTTCATTAGATATACATAGCAGTATCTACTACCATCATCTATAAAGGTGATAACGTATTTCTTATTGTCTCGGGTCAACACACCATTAAACTCACAGATATTTGTGTGCACTAAATCCAAGATCTCACTATCTCTAGAGACAGACTGAAAAGACTTCTTAGGTGTCTTAGCTTGCAAACAGATTTCACATTTTTGAGTTTTATCAATAGTTTGTTTAGGGATCAACTCTAAATTCATCATTCTTTTGATTGAATTTAAGTTTACATGTCCCAATCTACCATGCCACAGATCACAAGATTCTAGATTATTCACAACATGAGACACAGAATTAGAACATTTAGGACTTAAAACATTCATTTCATCAATGTTTACTGAATCACATCTAATTCTAAATAACAAATCAAAATCTGCCAAATAGCCTTTTCCATAAAAAATGCCATGTCTCAGAATTACAACTTTATTACATTTAAAGTTCAATTCAAAATCATTTCTAACTAAGATAGAGCCAGATAAAACATTCTTCTTGATGTCGGGAACATGCAGCATCCTGTGCAACATCCAGACATGTCCAGAGGAGAACCTCAAGTTGACTTGTCCCGACCCTAGCACCCTGGCTGCAGAATTGTTCTCCATCTTTATAGTCCTATCACTGCAGGTCTGATAAGAAGAAAACAAAGTTCTGTCAGAATAGATATTTACATTGGCTCCCGTATCCACGAGCCACTCATTTAGATCATGGATATGGTATAGTTCAGGTTTTACAGAGACATACCCCTCGCTAGCCCCGAGTCCCATAGTGATCATATTCACTTGCGGACTCCCGTCTGCAGCCTTAGGTTGAGCCTTTAAGGACGGACAGTCCTTCTTCCAATGACCAACCTGACTACAGTGCCAGCATAGTTTATTCTTTGCCTTTTTCTGGATCTTGCCCTTAGGTTTCATTTTATTGTTATTAACACCTTTTCCCTTCTTGTCTTTGCCCTTCGAGGTCATGAAATTGACCTTAGCCTGAATATCGAAAGGAAGCACATGCTTTTGTTTCCTGTGTTCCTCATCTATGGCAATTGCCACCATCAAGTCATCCGTAGAAAATTTCCCCTTCCTGTGTTTCAGGGTCATACCGAAGTTTTCTCACGACTTGGGGAATTTTTCTATGATGCACGTGACTTGAAACTTTTCTGGAAGTTTCATTTCAGCATCTTCTAAATCATGGAGCAGGAGTAAAAAGTTGTGTGCCTGTTCAGAAACAGACTTCCCTTCGGCCATGGAAAACTTCAAGAATTTGGCCATGGAGTATTTCTCAATATCGAGATCTTCGGTGTTATACTTCCGATCCAAATCTTCCCATAGCTCCTTTGCAGTCTGCATGGACGAACAATACACGTTAAACAGTGTGTTGGACAGGGCCAACAAGATGCAACCATGACATATACGATCGTGTTCTTTCCACGCGGATTGCGCCTTCTGGCTATCAGGTATGGGGTTTTCCTTTTCCACCGTAGGACAGTCAGTTTCAAGCATAGAGATTAATCCTATGGTGGTTAACCTGATCTTCATTCGTTGTTGCCAACGCTTGAAATTCTGACCACCGAATTTTTCAGGCATACCCGTCATATCTACCCTTGATTTAAACATCGTTTCCGACATTATTCTAGAACCGATTCCGAATATCCTCTCTAAGATTGTTGTTAACAGGATCGTTACCGCATATAAAAACCAGTAATTATACGGATCCAAATGAATGGAAATAAACACATTACATATTGACATCATTAACGTTATGCATTTCCAAACCATTATCCGATTACAGAATACAGACAAGAATCGATTAAACGAACGGAAACATAAATTAGGACATGATCCAGAAAGGGTAAAGCAATAAACAAATTGCGGCAAACAAAATAATAGAGAGATTAGATTAGAAATCACCGAAGCGTCCATGAAATAGAATGCCCTTAGAGAGGATATCGCCCCCACAATACCGGTGCGTAGGGTATTGGCGATCCGCTCCCAGGATACGACGGCACACGATCTTTATCCGTGCACACCGACGAGATCGTCCTCGAAAGTACCCCAGAGAACTACAGCCGAGAGAAAGAGAAGCAGGTTTGTCCGTGAATGGAAGAACCGGAATAAAGCTCAGACGTCGTGAGAGAGTTTCTTGAGAGTGTATGAAACACGACGTGGGGGAAGGGATATATATAGATGGTCGCGTGCTCTGGCGCACATTATCATTTCGATTTCTGAAAATGCCCCTTAACGGGGGCGCCATTTCGGATCCCGAAAACACGGCCATAAACGCGTCCATAACGGTGAGCTAAAATCTCATTTTAGTCAACTTACCAAATTAATCGTGTGATTAATTTAATCGACTTACCAAATGAAACCCGCAACAAAAGTATCGAGATCCGAATTGACTCTCCCGAGCCGGAGCCAGAGTCGGAGCGGAGTGGAGCGCGTACGCGCGCGTGTGTGGTCCTCCATTCCTCCTCTCTACTATTGCTACAAGAGTTTGGGGTGTGAGTTCATATATAAGCCCACCAAAAGTTTAGATCTCCAAGGTATGGTACTAAACTTCCACCCAAACTTTTCCATGTTTCAAATTTGGGAATTCCCAGCTTTCCCTCTAAGCCATTTATTTTCCCAATTGAAACCAAATTAACTCCAATTGTAATTACATAGATTTTCCCATTAAAATCTAAATAAAATTTTTAATACAATAGATAGTCGTTTCGAGGTCGTTCTGATACCATATCAAGACCAGTATATCATCTAACTCAAAAGAGAGCTCGATTGATGATGTTTTAAAAGCGTCGTCATGGTTGTCGATCTGCTAATGCCATCGACATGGTATTCATTTGGGGCATAATGGATCATCAGTCTCTTAACTGATTACTCTACTGTAACTTTTTATATGTGATCAATTTTAGATGTAATTAAAATACTATTTATTCTATAAATCATTTAATCAGAATATTATATATAGGGTCCTTCCGATAGGATGCGACCTTTCTGAGTTCTGGAAGGATGTCCTCTTTTTTGTAGAAAACATAAGCACTTTAGTAGAATACGTATACATTTTGTATTATAATTGTAGACAATGAATACAAAACTAAATAAAACTGCACATTATAATATAAACATTAAAGATATACATTATAATACAAATAATATTTGTATTCTACTAAAGTCATCGTGTTTTTTACAAAAAAAGAGTGCGATCTTCCTTAACTCAGGATGGATCGTGCCCTATTGGAAGGAAATCATATATATATATATATGTATATATGTATGTATATATGTATAGAGAGAGAGGAGTGATCCTGTGAGATGGGATTTTTGTGAGATGGTGAGATGTGATTTTTAAACGGGGTTGCCCTATTAAAAAATAATTGTCTAGATGGTGATATTTTTCAAAAAATAAAAATATTGCAGGAAAATAGGGGGGCAACCCCATTTTTTCCTATATATGGAGAATTGATCATGGGAGAGCCAAAAACTGTGAGAGCATGAGAGCAGTGAATCTGAACCACTAGATTCTGCTCTCCTTTCTCTTCCTGCAATCAATCAGGAGAGAGAGAGAGATAACAGAATCTAACGGTCCAGAATCATTGCTCTTTTGCTTCCATAGTTTTTGGCTCTCACAGGATCAACCACACACATACACATGTATGCATGTATATGTATATATGGGAATAGGAAGTGTGCACCAAGGTGCATGTAACTTGACATGCACAAGTACCACAAACCTCCATTTTTTGTTTTTTTTGTTTTCTGAAATGAAATTATGTGGGTTTTAGATCACCATATATCATCATGATTTCATTCAAAATTCAACCTAATGTGACACTTCTCACCATCCATCCGAACTATCAAATTTCAACGATTTCAGAACTGCCCACATGGATAAGTTAGGAATGCATGTTTCACATGAAATTTGAAACACATATTTCGTGTATCGTTCTAAGTAAATCCCGTAAGGTTTCATTAAAAAAACAAAAAAATAGATGTTGCACCGGTGCATGTCAAGTTACATGCACCTTGGTGCATATTCCCTATATATATATTTATATTTTGAGACTGCTCTCTAGGGAGAGCTAACTGGGCACCCATCGTCTCATTTTTTTATTTCTTTGAAAAATAAATCAAATGATTTTCATCAATATCCTATATTATGTCATTCAAGTTTCGTGCGAAACAAGCGATTCCTACGGTCTCCTTCTATACAATATCATTGTGGAAAAAGATATTATAAAAGATAGAATATGGTTTTTTCAATGTTTAGGCATCCTTATCAGTTTCGCACAGAGCAGTGCTCCTCCATAGCCTGAGTATAACTCCATTCTTGAAGATCAGATGACTGAAACCTTTTGGATTTTCTCAGAAACTCGATTTGTGTTTACAAGTCATTTGTTTTGCATTTTTACAGTTCACAACCACATGTTAAATTCAAATATTTTTTTATCCTTATTTGAAATACTTTTTCATTTATCAAAGGGTTTCTAAGAGTGAAGGTTATTTGCATAACCAAATAAGATCTTTCTTATGATAACAACTTATTGATGTTTTAATAGTGGAAGACCAGAAGTTGCAGTAATGGTTTTTTATTACAAGGTTTTGAAGACGGCAATGATTTTTTTTCTAAAATAGATAAAATTTTATAATCTACTTCTGTTGTTGAGACCAATATATAATTCTTAGTTCTTTTGAAATCTTATTGGAAAGTAGTGTCTAACTATGTGTTTCTCCAATAAGTAACTGAAGACCTCAAAGTTACATTTGTTTAATCTAAGTTTTGAACTGTGAATTGATTATAAAGATGGAGAAGTTCCTTTATTTGTTGATTTCCATATGCATCTGTAGCGATTAATTGAATATGTTCTAGAGAGTTTGTATGCGTAATTTTTCTAAATATTTTTATAGGGAATTATATGTGTTATATGCTCATCACATGTTATCCTCCATATACCTAAACACTAGTGTTTATACCCGCACTTCGCGGTTGTTTTGAAGAGTGTGGTTTTAATATAGTATGTGATGATTTAATCGGTTATATTTTTCATTATTTAATTATCTTGTTAATATATAAGTTATTATAATTCTATCATGATCATTGTCACATGCTAGTTTAAAAAACAATTCAGACGCATGAAATGTAAAGTTCACATATAATTATAATGAAATGTCTTATCCTTATTATCATTAGGTATAAAATTTAAATCTTTAATTGTAAATTAGAATGGATAGTATTATAAAGGAGTAAGAAATTTATAAGGTAAAAAATGGGAAAGGGAAATGTGTCAATAAAACCTGTTTGAGGATTACAAACGTAATATATCAGAATGGAACTAAAATGTCATATATTCAGTATAAAATAAGGAGGCTCATAAATATTATTTTTTCACAATACTCATGTTATTAATTCTATAAAAGTATGGTGTAATCATCATAGTTGAACAACTAAAAAGAAGAGATGTATCTTTTCGTTTAAACGTAGACATGCAATTGTTGTTGAAAATATAATTTGTAATTTACCAAGAAGTATTGTTATTGCAATGGGCCTTACACAAATGGGCCCTTATGCAAATGGGCCTACAATCCTCCACCTCTATGATGACATGTGAGCCTATATCTTCCACCAACATATGAAGAAGCTTCATTAAGATATGTAAAGGAATAAGATTCTAAAAAAGAGAGAGGTGGAGAAAATATCTAGATATTTCTCCACCTCCTACCAAAATATCTAGATATTTTGTCTTAAAGGATAAGTATGGAAGATGATTCTAGATCACTCTTCCAAAATATCTCCACCCTCTTGGGGGCTATAAATACCACCCAAGAGGTCCTCATTTCAAACACACAACAACAAGAAGAAGTCCTCTACCAACACAAGAGTCTCTCAAGTGTCCTCCTCCTTTCAAGTGTTGTAAGCCACTATTCCTTTGTTGTAAACATTGTAAGTCCTCTTCTTGTAAAGGTTCAAGTGTTGTATGCAAGTTCAAGTTTTAATGAAAAGAAATTCTTAAGTTTACATCTACCTTGTGCATTGATCCATATTCTCTTCTCTAATTTGTTTCTTATACACCACCAATCTTCCGCTTCTCCAACAAGTTTGGTATCAGAGCCATAACCATCCTTACATTCTCGTTGAAGCCTTTTTCTTGTTTCTCAACACCATGATATCCACCTCCAACACACTTTTATTCAGCTATACCTAAAGCTCCATTCATATATTTGATGGAGAAAGTTATGATTATTGGAGTCTTCAAATGAAGACCCTCTTCATCTCACAAGACTTGTGGGATCTTGTCATAGAAGAATATGAGGAGGTTAAAGATGCAGATGTACTTGCTTCACTAAATGAAGGAAAAAAGAAAGAGTTCAAGGAGAACAAGAAGAAAGATGCAAAGGTCCTTCTCTTCATCCAGCAAGGAGTAAATAAATCTATCTTTCCTCGTATTTCTGGAGCAACTACTTCTAAAGAAGAATGGGAGATTTTAAAGAAAGAATTTCAAGGATCTGTTAAGGTAATTTCTATCAAGCCTCAATCTATATGGAGAGATTTTGATAATCTCTTAATGAAAGATGGTGAAAATATCCAAGGGTTCTTTTCAAGAACTTCTATTATTATAAATCAAATTCGAAGTTATGGTGGTACCATTACTGATAAGAAGGTTGTTGAAAAGATTTTAAGAAGTTTACCTTCCTCAATTTAATCATGTTGTTGCTGTTATTGAAGTATCCAAAGATTTATCTTCTCTTTCTATATATGAATTAATGGGCTCACTTGAAGCACATGAGCAAAGAATTAGCATGCTTACTACTCAACCATTGGAGCAAGCATTTCAAACAAAAAATGAACATCTCCAAAGTTAAGAATGGAGATCATGACAAGTAGAGAAGGGGACAATATATAAGAAGATAAGAGAATAATGGAAGACATGAATCTTAAAGAGGTCAAGACAATGGAAGATCCAAAGGAGGATATAATCAAAGAGCTCCAGGTACAAGAAAATCATCTTCTCATTGCATTATTTGAAATAAAGATAATCATGAATCCAAGGATTGTAGATTCCGCTGCACAAGGTGCAAAATTGCAAATCATTCTCAAAGGGATTGTTGGTTTCAAAAGAATGAGTCCAATTATATTGTAAAAGATGAGGATTCTAATCCATTACTTTATTCTTGCATCAATACTAAAGAATGTCTAAAGATATTTGGTATGTCGATAGTGGTTGTATTAACCACATGACATGGAACAAAGATGCATTTGTGAGCCTTGAAAAATGGCACAGTTCACAAGTTAAGCTTGGAGACGGAAAGCTACAAAATGTGGAAGGCGAAGGAGTTATTGCAATACAAACAAAGAAAGGTACTTCTAAACTCATTCACGATATTTTCTATGTTCCAGGATTAACTGAGAATCTTCTAAGTGCGGGTCAACTTATGAATAATGGCCATTCTCTTAGATTTGATAATGGATTATGCAAAATCTTTGATAAAAGAAGGAAGTTACTAATTGCAGATATTAAAATAGCTCCAAATAAAGTATTTCCATTATCAATGCCTTTAAAAGAAGGTTATGCTTTAAAAGCTATAAATGAGGATGATTCCTTGTTATGGCAATTAAGATTTGAACATTTAAATTTTAGAAGCCTCATGTTGTTAAAACAAAAAAACTTAGTTGTCAGTCTTCCGTTCATAAAGAAAGATGAAAGCAAATGTAAAGGATGTATATATGGCAAGATGTATAGATTGCCATTTACAAAGACATCATGGAGAGCAAAAGCTCCACTTGAGTTGATAAACTCATATGTATGTGGACCAACTCAAACTCCGTCTATAAATGGAGCAAGGTACTTTCTATTATTTGTCGATGATTACAGTAGAATGATGTGGGTTTACTTCTTGAAAGAAAAGCCAGGAGTCTTTTCTACTTTTATCAAGTTTAAAGCTTTTGTTGAAAAGCAAAGTGGAAGAAAAATAAAAGTTTTCCGATCAGATCGTGGAGGAGAATTTACAATCAAAGAATTTCAAGACTTCTGCATAACTCACAGAATCAAGAAGGAGCTAACGACAAGATATACTCCTCAAAAGAATGGAGTAGCTGAAAGAAGAAATCGAACAATTGTTGAGATGGCAAGAAGTATGTTAAAAGGTAAGGGTCTTCCTAATAAACTTTGGGTAGAAGCAGTAAATACTGCATTTTATATATTGAATAGATCTCCTATCAAAGCAGTATTGGATAGAACACCTTATGAAGCATGGTATGAAAAAAGGCCAAGATTTGTCATTTCAAAATCTTTGGCTCTATTGCATATGCTCATATTCCATCTCAAGTTAGACAAGAAAATTTTGATAAAAAAAGAGAAATATATCTTCATTAGATATTGTGATGAATCTAAAGCTTATAGATTATATGATCCTAAATAAGGAAAATTGATTATATCTAGAGATGTCATATTTGATGAAAACTCTTATTGGAAATGGGAAGACTCTCCAACTTTACAAAGGCAGGTTGCTAGTGCAGAAGATAACTCAAATGATGAAGACATTTTTCCTTCTATTAAAAGACTGGTTGGGCCAAATATCTCTGATGCAGAACTTCCACAACAAAAAGTAAGATCTATTGATGAAATATATGCATCAACTCCTATTGTCTCTTTATCTGCATATGAGCCCCTGAAGATAGAAGAAGTTATTGAAAGGAAAGAATTAAAGACAGTCTCTTGATATTCTAAGAAGCGGCAGGAAATAAGTTCTTATGGAAAAGCTACTACAATGAAAAAGTATCATATTTTTCAAGGAAGAAGAAAGCATAATGGACTTCGTTATCACCATATACAAGAGAGGCGAAATGAAAGAGAAAGTCATCATCAAAGAAGATCAAAATGCAGATATCTTTTCACAGACTCTTCCTGAAGTATTGTTATTGCAATGAGCCTTACACAAATGGGCCGTTATGCACATGGGCCTACAATCCTCCACCTCTATGATGACTTGTGGGCCTATATTTTCTACCAACATATGAAGAAGCTTCATCAAGATAGGTAAAGGAAGAAGATTCTAGAAAAGAGAGAGGTGGAGAAAATATCTAGATATTTCTCCACCTCCCACCAAAATATCTAGATATTTTGTCTTAAAAGATAAGTATGGAAGATGATTCTAGATCACTCTTTCGAAATATCTCCACCCTCTTGGGGGGCTGTAAATACCACCCAAGAGGTCCTCATTTCAAACACACAACAACAACAACAAGAAGTCCTCTACCAACACAAGAGTCTCTCAAGTGTCCTCCTCCTTCCAAGTGTTGTAAGTCACCCTTCCTTTATTGTAAACATTGTAAGTCCTCTTCTTGTAAAAGTTCAAGTGTTGTATGCAAGTTCAAGTTTTAATGAAAAGAAGTTCTTAAGTATACATCTACCTTGTGCATTGATCCATATTCTCTCCCTCTAATTTCCTTCTTATACACCACCAATCTTCCGCTGCTCTAACAATTGTTATAAATGTCACAAAAACATAACCAGTTGCAAATATTGCAATACAAATTTAAATTTTTATGGTGCAAAATTTTACTCGAGACCAATAATAAGTGTAGTATAAACTAATTATATTTATTATTAATAAACATTACAAAGAAGAAATCAAAAATATTGGATAAGAATATATGAATTTTATTAGCTTATTTAAAACTTAGTTCAATAATCATTTTTTAATGTGTAAAAATATAATATAGTTATATCCTAGATATATATATATATATATTTACATCTGTAAGTATATTGTTGTATGGTATTTTATATTAGATATATTTATTTTTCTGTTGTTATTTTAATCCATTTTTATCTATTTATTTCATCTACGTGTACTTTCTAGCGGTATGATATATACTATTTCAAACATAAAATTGAAACTTGACTTGTCTTTTCTGCATAGAGATAAATTTTTCATAATAAATTAAAGTCTATGTGGTTTTTATTACCGATTCATGTTAGCAATCAATTCATATAATTATTTAATAAATATTTAAAAAGGAAATTTGATAAGTCATCACTCCATTCCTTGGAAAGTCTAGGTTCATACAACAATATAATCCACAATTGCTAGGAATATAATGATAAAGTTTATATGACGATTCGTACTATTAATAGTTTCTTGAACCTTGTCATATCATACCTAAATAGCATTAGAAATTCAAATTGCTATTAATAATATGACACAAAAGATCCTTCAGAGACAAATGTTCTTAGGACTGTAATTATGTTAAAACCTGTTGTTACCATAGTAAAAGATACCAATGTTATAGTTATACACCACACATGACCATATACTATTTATGATCATAATATATCTACATTATGATCATAGGTAAAGATGATGGGATTTGCAAAGTAATTGTCATATTATTAAGCATGACAACAAAGAGTAGGTAAATTAGTCTTTTAACATGAATAGTTACATGAAAAGGGAAATTTACTCGTAACCGCAAATGCCATATGGGATGGAAGGAAAAAGAGAAATGCATGATAAGCTCTCTAGATTTTGCATGAAAAACCCCATATATCTTATTTATTTGGGTTTTTATCAGTTGTGCCCCTCCGTTATACCCCTCTCTTTTTGGGAATATCATTTATACCTATGACTTCTTGTTGTTCTATCACTTGTGCCCCTCTGTTACTTTGGGCGTCAATGAGTTGAACTTAACCATGGTTTTCTCAAACCATGGTTTGGTTAATAGGGGTAAAACTGGAAATCAAAAGGATCACCCCCAAAATTGAAACCCACAATCGGAGGTGGAAAAGACGACGAAGCATGGAGACCCATCCGACCACATCACCCTCCAGGTTCATTATCATCGGTGGCCGAAGAGAATTCAACTACGAGTCACGGTCATCCTCCTCGATCCTCCTCGGTCGGGAGCTACACCTTCTTCTTCTCTGATCAAAGGATGGGGACGGAGGAGGGGGACTGGGGGCCTGAGGAGGGGGTAGAGGGGAGGGTTGTGTGGTGGTACGCGTCGAACATAGGAGGTCCGAGAGGCCGGGGGAGGGGGAGGCTTTGGGTGGAGCAAAGAGGAGGATGGAGGTGGAGATGGAGACTGTAGGCGGCGGGGTGAGGAGGAGGAGGAGGTTGCGGGCGAACGGATGAGGATGAGGAGGATGCTGGGGGCAGAGGAGGAGTTTGGGGCAGGGTGGGGAGAACAAGGGCAGAGGGGGAGGCTGCGCAAACGGAGGAGGAGGTTGCAGGCAGGGTAAGGAGGATGGGGCAGAGGGGAAGGCTGCGGGCGGAGGGATGAGGAGGAGGTCGAGGCTGGAGGAGGATTCTGGGGGCGGAGGAGGAGGTTGCGGCCAGGGTGAGGAGGACGGGGCAGAGGGAGAGGCGTGGGGGAGGAGCAGAGGGCTGGGGGGGAGCTCGGGGCAGAGGAGGTTGCAGGAGAGCTCTTGGCAGAGGAGGAGCGAGGGCAGACGGGAGGCACGTGAGTAGAGCGAGGAGTTGGGGAGGAGGAAGAGAACATAGGAAAATGAAGAATGTGAGGGAGGAGGAAGAGGACTTTTTAGTCCTCTTTTTTAAATTTAATTCCATTTGTATCCTCAAAGTTAACGTCTGTTTGCGTTGGTTACAGACGGTCACTAACTAGAGGGGTACAAGTTGTAGACTGATAAGAAGTCAGGGGCACAACTGATATTCCAAAAAAGGGAGAGGCATATAACTGAAATTACAATATCTCATAGGGGCACAACTGATTAAAAATCCTATTTATTTTATGGAAAGAAGGATAACCATATACGAGCTATGTAATTGGAAGGAAAGAAAAATTAAGGCATAGACACAGGTAAGAAGAATGGAAAACAATTAACAAAAGCGGAGTGCTCTCGAATGGAAAGATGAAAAGGATGACAAGAGGCTACAACACGTGTCAGAAGGAGGGCTAAAGTTAGGAGAATCCAGCTTCAGTAC
Source organism: Ottelia alismoides (assembly GCA_037367405.1). Classification (NCBI taxonomy): domain Eukaryota; kingdom Viridiplantae; phylum Streptophyta; class Magnoliopsida; order Alismatales; family Hydrocharitaceae; genus Ottelia; species Ottelia alismoides. The sequence continues at coordinate 75,719 of JAZKJV010003158.1, read as the reverse complement.
AATGTATAGATAGGAAATTGGGGAGGATTAAAACTAATTTCCCGTGCAAAGCACGGATTCACACTAGTGAAAATAAAAGATATACTTCATTTCTTACCTCACATTATTTATTTTTGGATGAAAAATAACGATATAGGATAACAAGTTTTGGACTAAGACCCGAAAAAAACAAAGACCACTAACACGCTGTTGATGAGGGGCATAGTCTTCTTGACCATTAGATTGGGACAACTAATTTTGGCCCCCCACGTCGAACTTAATTTCTGCAATAGATGATAGATAATGCTCTGACCAAAATAGTAGAAAATTCTAACTGGGATCTTATCGTTTCTCGAGCTTAGGGACAAGGACGAGACGCGGATTCCTCTGGACAATCAACCCATCTTGCTCGTCCATGGACATCTCCCTCGTCTCCGCTCCACCAGGAAGCGACCGATCAAACCCATGTACCATGGAACTCACAACCAGAGCTACTATGCTATTCGCAAGAGCCATGCCGACGCACGTCCTCCGCCCAGAACTAAACGGCATGAACGCGAAGTTGTCATCCCTCCGGTTGTTGTTTTCCAGGAACCTCTCGGGCCAGAAGGTCAATGGGTCCTCCCAGCTACGGGTGTGCATGGGACGGTTACCCGACCCATTCAACTATGATCCATCCCGACCCGTCATTACCATATCAACGGGTCGACCCGATCCATTCCAACGGGTACCCGTACTTACGGGTACCCAAATTATTTGAATGGATTTTGGTAACCTACGGGTACCCGCGGATCACCACCACAAAAATCTGTACTAAAAAATCAACATCAAGAAATAGACTCCAGTTCATTGCACAGTTGCTTTATCCAATACCTGGAGAACCTGTTCATATCTAAGAAATATGTGCATGCATAAAACTAACCATATACACGGCCATGCTCACTTAAATACATATTCAAGTAATGGATATCCAAGTGTTGTGTGAAGAAGAACGAATGGGGAGAGGAGAGGTGAGTAGGCTGGGGATGAGGGCTTCCGTAAGCGCGCCTTTCTTTTTTATAGGCCCATGCACACGCCCGTACGCCCTAAACCCTAACCGCCCATCCCTTATTTTTTCACTAACCGTCCCCGATTAGTGCGGGATTTATCGAGTCTAATGACTACTCGGTCACCATCTAAAAATAGCTAACATCTCCCACTTGACCGAAGTGGTCATACTAGACTCCCACTATTCGTGAGGTGTCTATATTGTAGAGATGTTTATTCCCAAGGCTTCAATTTACTTGGATGCCTTCTAGTTGACTCATATATTCCTGAGTCCCATTAAATCAACATGTTTAATGTAAGTTCCTGCTGGAATTCCTTTTGTAAAAGAATCAGCTAACATATCACTTGTGGGAATGTATGTTACCTTAATCTCTTGTTTGGTTGCTATGTCCTGAATATAATGATATTGGATTTCAATGTGTTTTCCTCTTAGCTTATTTGCCCCACTGTTAATCAAGCTTATAGCGGCTTGATTATCACAATATATTTCAACTGGTCCTTTGACCAATTTGAGGCCCAAGTTTTCAAGAAAACGTCTGATCCAAACAGTATGAGAGCTAGCCATGCTGCATGCAATATATTCCGCTTCTTGTGTATGTCTTGATACACAACTTTATTTCTTACTTCCCCATGCTGCACTGCCAAACATGAAAAGGTAACCTGATGTGGATTTCCTATCATCATTATCCCCTCCGAAATCAGCATCGGAGTATCCTACAATTTCAAGTGATTCAGCTTGATAAACCAATTTCAATTGTACAGTACCTTTTAGATATCGAAGAATCCTCTTAATGGCTTCCCAATGAGCCTGTCCGGGATTACTTTGATATCTACTTACTAGGCTTACTGGATAAGCCAAATCAGGTCTCGTACATAACATTGCGTACATTAAACTACCCACCGCTTGTGCATATGGAACATCAAGTGGTTTTTGTCCCTTTCCTGGACATTGACTTTTACTAAGCCTTTTTCCTATCACAAGTGGTGTAGGGGCTGGAGTACTGTTCTGCATTCCAAACCTCTTCAATACCGTATGCAAATACTTCTCTTGATCTAAACTCAAAGTTCTTGAGCTTCTGTCTCTACTGATCTGGATTCCAAGAACATAGGATGCCTCTCCCATGTCCTTCATCTCAAATTCAGAACTTAATTTGTTCTTTATATTATTTAACATCTCATTGTCATTTCCTACAAGCAAGATGTCATCTACATATAATGACAAAATCATAAACTTCCTAGCACTATGCATGACATATATACAATTATCTAATTTATTTGCCACAAAATCCAATTGAATAATTGTATCATGAAATTTGAGATACCATTGTCGCGAGGACTGTTTCAATCCATATAGAGACTTTTTCAATTTATAAACCATATTCTCCGTACCATTTACCTGAAAACCATCAGGTTGTCGCATGTATATATCTTCTCTCAATTCTCCATTGAGAAAAACAGTCTTGACATCCATTTGGAATAGTTTCAAATCCATATACGCGATCAGTGCTAAAATCATCTTAATTGAGGCAAATTTAGCAACGAGAGAATATGTTTCCTGGAAATCAATTCCAGCTTTCTGAGTATAACCTTTAGCAACTAGCCTTGCTTTGTATTTATCAATTGTACCGTCAGCCCGATACTTTTTCTTAAAGACTCATTTACATCCTATGGACTTCCTGGCTACCGGTAAGTCACATAGTTCCCAGACACCATTTTTGTCTATCGAGTCAAGTTCATCCTTCATGGCGGCCATCCATGATTCTGACTCAGATGAAGCCATCGCTTCATCAAAGGATACTGGATCCGTACAATCCACAATGTCCTCATCAACTGCAAAACACGAAATCTCGTAAGAATACAGATGGTAGTCGCCCATCCATGCAGGTTGTGTTCTGGGTCTTTTGTTTCCGGTTAAACCAGTGGGTTGAGTAGTCTCACCCACAACCTCCAAAGGAATATCAATATTCACAGGTTCATCCTCTACATCAGGAAGAAATTCCCTTCCTAACAGGTCTGTTTCTGAGTCAGAATCATAATCATGCAAATCAACTAGAGGTTCCAGATCCTCAGATTCCGCTTTCTTATCCTCTTTATTCTCGAGAAAGGTAGCATCACGACTCTCAATTAGACCTCTTTCTTGATGTAGAAACCTATATCCTTTGGATTTCTCTGAATAACCAATAAAAAATGCACTTCATTGTCTTAAAATCAAGCTTATCTCTAAGTTGATATGGGACTAAGACATGTGCTTCACATCCCCATCTACGGAGATGATCTAACTGTGGCTTTCTTCCATTCTATATCTCATATGGTGTGGATTCAACGGATTTTGTGGGAATTCTATTTTGAATATAATTTGCAGTCAATACTGCTTCACCCCACAAATTCTTTGGGAGTCTCGAATGTGAGAGCATGCATCTGACTGCATTCATCAATGTTCGATTTTTCCTCTCCGCCACTCCATTTTGTTGTGGCACATATGTAATTGTTGTATGTCGAACAATGCCTGCATGAATGCAAAAGTCATTAAACTCTCTCGAGTTAAATTCTCCACCTCTATCCGTCCTAAGTACTTTGATCGATCTACCCAATTTAGTCTCTACCTCTGCCTTATACCTCTTAAAATATTCAAAAGCTTCAGCTTTTCTTTCCAAGAGATATACAAAGGTAAACCTCGAATAGTCATCAATAAAGGTAATAAAATATTCCTTATTTCCATATGTTTTGGCACTTAGGGGACCACAAATATCTGAATGAATCAATTCTAGCAATTCTTTTGACCTTCGACCACTAGAAAAGGGTTTCCTAGTCATTTTTCTGGTCAAACAATGCTCACAGGACAATGTTCTTGCTCCTGTTATGTTAGGCAATAGATCTAACTTTATTATTTGATTCATCTTATTATTTCCTGGGTGCCCTAGTCTCATATGCCATAAATCAAAATCAGACAATAAACACAAGGAATAATTCAAATCACCCTTTATTGATTCAGCAAAAACAGGGATACAAAATAAGTCATGCTCAGGCATAAATTTGCCAACTATAAAGACTTTTCTATCTCGTCCTATAGAGACACGATTATTATTGAATCTAACTTCCAGATTCTTCTTCAGGAGAGCTGTCACTGAAATCATATTCCTTCAGATCCCTGGAGCATAGAATACATCTTGGAGGGTCATCACACTCTCCCCAAGATCCAGCCTATAAGTTCCAACACCTTCCACATCTAGATAGGTGTTATTGCCCATGTAGATCCTCTGATCGTCCTTTTTCAGCTCTTTGAATTCCACGAGTCCCTCTTTAGTCTTCGCGATATGTCGGGAGGCACCAGAGTCCACCCACCAGCCTTCACAGTCGGTCGTGGCAGAGTTACACTCAACCACACCAACAAATTCGTGCTTCTTGCCTTTATTTTCTGGGACCTTAGTCGGGCCCGATTTCTTCCCTTTATTGGGACAGTTGGTCTTGAAATGGCCAAACTTTCCGCAAGAATAGCACGATCCTCGTGGTCCTTTTCCACGTTGTTGCTGGTTGCTTTTGAATTTGGCTTTTGTGGGACCCATATATTTCTTGTGATGAACAGCATGTGCCTCTTCTTGTTCAACTTCAAAGACATATGTTTTCTTCCTTCTGGCAGTTAAGTTCCGCTCAATCGCAAGTTGAGCGGGCAAGTCGGTCACACTTTTTATGGCGCCATTTAGCCTCAAGGTGGTGGCAGCCATATCGAATGAAGATGGTAGACTATTCAATATAGTTGCCACCTGCAAATTTTCAGGAATAGTGGTTCCTGCTATCTGTAGATCTTTTGCCATGACTATCATCCGATTGACGTGTTCAATAACACTATCGGATTCCTTCATTTTGCATGTGTTATATTTGTGCAACAAGAGTTGCACGTTCACTTTCGTTTTGGAATCATACTTCCCCTTGATCGCTCTCCATAACTCGTACGTAGATTTATGGGCTTCAAAACCCTAATCAAATCATCTTCCATAGTATGGGGATGAAACTACGAGCTTTCTTATCCGTTTTCTCCCACTGTTCAAATAATTTCTTGTGGGCAGCTTTCTCAGCATCAATGTCTTCTTTAGAGAGTTCGGGAGCAGGGATGTCTATAATACTATCTACATTGTCATGCATTAGACCATACAATATTTTCCGACTCCACATATCATAGTTGACACCATTCAGCTTTTCAAGCTTAGCCAATTCAGATGCAATCAATTTAGTTGCCATCTAAGTTTTTCAAAAAAATGTAAGCAATATAAGATTGCATTTTTTTAATAAGAAAGACAAAGTTAACAAGTTCAGTAATTGTGAAGCCTTAATACTATGTGAAGGAAGATAACATTCAAAGTAATAAAAACTAGTTTATTATTAACAAAACTTCTTATCTAATAAAAGTTATATATATATAACGTATGTAGAAATATGGGTTAAAACAAAAAAACGTTACTAAAAAGAAGACTATCAATATTTTTTTTAAGAAAGCGAAAACGTGTGCACCCAAGAAATAATACTAACCAATAGGATAGAGGGCAAAAAAAACTTTCTTCGGATTGTAATAAAACTAGAGACAAGAAAACAAATGAATAAAGAAAATCTATACTCTCTTCCTTTTTTTATAAACAAATCAAAAACAAACAAAAACTTCTACATGGATGTACAGTGGACAGAGGACAAACCTAAATGGTAGGTAATGAGTACAAGCAAAGTGAGGTGCAAGTCAAAAAATGAGATTCCTGACAAGCCCCCTTCCAACTCTTTTAAAAGTAACAGACAAAGAACGTCGATTTTTTTTTGAGTTGCGATCAAGATATCAATTATAAAAAATTGAATCCTTTAAAAAAATATCACCCGATAATCAAAAACGCGTTTTTTTATTGAAAAAAATGCACGTTAAACAGAGTGGGAATAAAAAACAAATTTACAGTTGTACATCTTTATACAACTAAGAGGATAAGGAGTTAAAAAAACATCAATATGTTCTCCGTCTCCAAGAAAAAGGTATGAGCATATATGTATTAAAAAACTTAAAAAACGTTTGCAGAGAAGGACAAAATCAACAATCAGGAACAGTGACAACGATTAATATTTTAATGAGCGCAACCATCTACAACTTTCAAAAAAAATATGTACTTGCGAGCCAAGGCAATAAAGTAAAGGGTATATAAAAACAACAGCTGGACTATAGCTGTCAAGGCCAAAAAATTTAAGCTTACCAAAAAACGGAGGAACAGGAAACCCTATTCGCAAGGACCGCCGTACAGGAAATGTTTTGGTTCTTAGGAGCCGATGTAGCGGCAGATCTAAATGACGTAGCGACGAATCGAGGAATCCCCAACGGCGGATCGACGGGCAGCAGTAGCGTTCGAATCGTCAACGCAAGCTCTGATACCAGTGTGAAGAAGAACGAATGGGAGAGGAGAGGTGAGTATGCCGGGGATGAGGGCTTCCGTAAGCACGCTGTTCTTTTTTATAGGCCCATGCACGCACCCGTACGCCCTAAACCCTAACCGCCCATCCCTTATTTTCTCACTAACCGTCCCCGATTAGTGCGGGATTTACCGAGTCTAATGACTACTCGGTCACCATCTAAAAATAGCTAACAGTGTTATCACACAATCTGCAACATGATACATACCATCCGCTAGAAAAACCATAGCTTCCTGACATTGTTACCACTTAACTGCATGTCAGAAAGATCGTCATGCTGCATTTCTGATCATTTCATTGTAAAAACAACTACACTATGCTAAAGATATTAGTAAATTCTAATAAGTCTTCATATAAATTCTTTCACCAGTCCAGATCTAAGGATCTGAATTATTGTTTCAGTGAATTTCCCTTCCGTCTGTCCATTCAGTGGCACGAACCGCAGCGAAGAATGAAGAACAAGAACCTTCACGGAATCCCCAAGCATTTCAAGAGGTGGTATTGTCGCGATCGTAATCCTAACAATTTGTCAACAACCTACCACTTTGTAAGCACAATATTACATTACTATTTTTTTTTTGTGTTTTTAACACTGTAAAAAGAACCCATGATGACAAATACCTTCTCTGTCACTATTACAGTCGGTTTCTTCCCAAATCTCTCCTCCAGATCCTCCACTCTTCTTTGCATTACTTCCATGTCCAATTTACAAAAACAAGTTCAGAAATGTTTGATCTGAATATTAAGAATTAGAGGCATCACAGTTTAATCTAAAAGGAGAATAACAGTGATATCAATCTGTCTAATATTACTGGCCCAATTAATGGCCACATTTCAGGAAAACTAATTAAATACAACCGAAATTTAATAAAATTCCATAAAAAAATGTTACCGACTACCTCAACTGAATGCAGCTACAAACATAAGAAAAACATATTGCTCTGGATGCTCATCCATCAGAGATGTTTTCTAAGACATGCAGGGCTTGCTTGCCATGGTAGCTTCAATAGCCGACATCGATTCTACCAAGGGATATAAAATTTAACCTATATGAAACATTTCCTGAGAAATATATTCTCACATTAAAGAGGTCTAATTCACTGTATATAATTGAGGAATGAATCCAATGTGTATAATATCGGAAATCTTGAGCAGCAGTGGAGAAGGTTATCAAGCATATCAACTATTGATTACGATACAACGCATTCCCGAAACATATGAAGCGATGTTTTTATAGATTAAGCTTCCATCTTTACCCTTCCAATAAACTAACAAGAAGAAAAAGAAAAAAGAAGAAGGAAAAACTAAAAAAGAAACAATAATAATAATTTACTTACGCAGTATTTACGTACTTAGAAAAAGCAATGTTTTGTCAGCAATGATCCGAAGTGGTATGACCAATATTTGATGAAACATTTTCCTCATTTGTGCTTCTTTCTCCTACATATCATTAAAATGTAAGTTACAATTTATTATGATGAGATAAATTAAAATGCTATCAAAGAATATATATATATATATATATAATAATAACTTGCTTGTCTCCATCACTTCATGCTCTTCTGGAGTTCCCTCATTGAGAAATGGACTACTAGATTCTTGAAACCAATCTTGTCCCAAATAAGAGCTTCAATCATTTTTGGGGAGAGAGAGCTACGAAATGAGTCAAGCACATGACCACCGGCACTAAAAGCTGATTCAGATGCTACTGTTGAAGTAGGCATTGCCAATAAATCACGTGCCATTGCAGATAAGATACGAAATTTAGAAGAATTTGATCTCCACCAAATTAATATCTCGAAAGCCTTGTTATTGCGATCCTCACAATCTTCTCCCAGATATTTGTCTAATTCACTTTTGCTATCCACCCCCTGACTTGTGTATTGTTGATCATACACCTCGTCATAAAGTCTTCAATGTCTTGCACATCATCAATTTCTTCGCTCACTCCATGCACCAAAGTGGAAGATTGTATATTGAGAATGACGCAATGGAGGAATACGCATCATACACTGAAGACAAAATAACTAACACATTTTTTCTTCAAAATTGTAGCTTTCTCACAATCATATGATTAATCAATCATCCAATTGACATAGGCTAACTTGTATCGTGGATCTATAATAATGGCTAGAAATAACATGATGTTTATGTTATCAACTTTTGCCCAATATTTATCATATTTAGCCTTCATCTTGGAAGCCATCAAATGAGTTTGTGGATCACCACTTCTACATCTCCGAGAAAGGATTATACCAATGCCAAGCATCACTTGCATGTATTCATTTCCAGTTACATATTTGGAACCAGACAATTCAAAGTAGCATCATAAAAAATTTCAAAAATGGTAAAAGTGTGCGAGCGTGCTCCCAGTCATAACTCAATGGCCAATCCCTTTATTTCTTGATGATGTAAGATCATCTACATACTTGACATCCACGTCTCTAACAAGTCAAATGCTTTCTCAAAATTAAAGTGCAGACTCTAACATCAGCATGTAGAATTCCACCTGGTCTCCACATCCAAGCATAAAAGGCTCCTTGATAGTATTTTCTCCTTCTCTATGCATGATTTAAATTTTTGTTCTCGATTCGGAGATGACTTTACATTATTTCACGGCTGTTCGAATTCTAAAATAGAATCATCCATATATGTTAAGCCTTCTCTCACAACAAGATTTAGAATAGGCACTGCACATCTCAAGTGTAGGTATTCACCACCAAGAATTGTACCATTCCAGTTATTAAGTCTTTTCTTCAAATATTGAATGCCTACGTCATTTGAGCCTGCATTATCAACTGTCATAGTCACTACTCTCTCTATGCCCCAATCAAGCAAACAATTCTCTACAGCTTTGCCAATGACTTCACCTAAATGACCGGATATTGGACAAAAGTTTATTCTTTCTTGCATAAAATCCAATCAATATCAATGAAGTGAGCCGGGTGAGACACATGTAACACAGATTCTGACAAGATGTCCATGTGTCTGTTGTAAGAGAAATCCTTGAAGAGAGTTTTGCAAAAGAATTCTTGATTGTTTGTCTTTTCTTTTACATACTCGTCAAAAGACTCCCGAGAGACAGTAAAACGAGAAGGACTTTAAACTGCGGTATTGCAACATTGCAAAAATGTCGGAATCCCTCACGCTCTACGCTCCTAAATGGCATCTCATCAACAATGATCATTCTTATAAGAGCCTTTTGACATTCATTTTGATCAAACCTATAAGATTTAGGTGAACGAAATGGAACAACCCCAACATTTTGCATAGATTTACGTTGTACCAACTTCATCTTCTCAACTTTCCATTTCCTACAAATTTTTTGCATCTCAATAGATGTTTATTCAAGCTTACTAGTGCCATGAGAAAGTGGGCATTTGAGAAGATCTCACAATACCTACAAATTCCTTGTCTTTCATTATGATCTTCACAATCATCAACAATGAAATGTTTCCATACCCATGGTGGCTTTCGTGAAGATGTGCTTCCACTAATTTTTTTGAAGACTTGGCAGGGTTAGGGGGCTTCTCCAGGTTGGGAATCTCACTTTGAACTGCATGTCCTTGACCAAGTCCTATGGATCGAGCTTCTGTACTTGAATCCATAGTATCATCCATGCTTGACATCTAATACCAAAACTTAGTTAGTCCATATATTTAAAAAATATGGAATTCAATCTACACAAAGAGGACAATGTTATTTATCATTTTTTAAGATGAGGGATGTCTTAAGTTAATAGATGCTACTTTTACAAAATCAAGGAAGAAGATTAAAAACCATGCTTTGTGTATTATCTTTACGCATTTATATCTTCACAATGATGGTTTTGCAAGTACATGCAGCTCCATTCATTAGTGATCACTCCTGTAAAGCATAATAATCAAATGCACGATCTCTGGTGAAAATATTAATTGAGAAAAAAAGATACAAAAACAACATAATAATCAAATGCACTGGATGGCCAATGGAGCAAAAAACCTATATTCCTTTTAGATTGATATGATCTCAGCACCTTGGATCCCTTCCAATGAGCCACGTGTTGACCATCACTACGCAGTCCTCGGGGATGGTATAACCCATCACCTCGCAGGGCTTCTCAGCGTAGTGGAGGAGAAGGGGTGCCGGCGGGTGCAGGCGAAGGGTCTCCTTCACGCAGGCGTTGATGTATGGGATATGCAGGAGACGTGACTCTCATATTGGGGCGTCTCTGAACGCCGTGTGCAGCTCTTGTTTGAGACGCTCCATTGACTTCGGGTTCTTCACGAGTTCGACCATCGCCCATTCAGTGGTTGTGGCGACCGTGTGAGTCCCAGCTACGAAGATCTCTTGTTTAACAGGGCTCTTTCCCATGGTGATCAATGTTGAGACTCGAAAGTCGAAACTAAAGTGTAATTTGGAGAAGGAAGAGAGTAAGAGAAGAGAGAACCTGCAAGATGACAGCGAGCTGCTCCCCATGGATGCCCAACTTGAGCAAGACGGTCAAGAAATCCTCCTTACCTCGAAAATCCACCACCTCCATCTCTCTCTTCCTCTCCGAGACGATCCCTTCCCATGAATCGCAGAACTCCAATACGTAACTTTCCACCTTCCCCTCAACCCCTGCACGTCCCATCCACCAAGCAGATCCGGATAGTAATCCTCCACGTTGGGCAGCGTCAAGATCTCCATGATACTTTCGATCCCCTCCCTGAAACCCCACCCACCTACTCCTCCAGCCTCCTTCCCTGCATCTAACCTCATCATGTCCCTTGACAGCACAGTGTTGCTCAACACGTTGAACATCGTCCTGAAGGCCAACTCCAACACTTGCACCTCCTTCCCCTCTGCCTGCTTCAAGTTTTCCACCAACTTCCTCGCCTTCCTCTCCCTGGCGCGCTCCCCGGCTTCCATAGACCGAAGGGAGAGGAAGTGAGTGACCCACATGAAACAAAGCGACCTCCAGTGGTCGTCGCAGCGTGGTGACCACACGATGCTGTGGTCGACGTAGGTGGGCACACGCATGCAGGCCGAGGTGAAGCGGGAGGAGAGTGTGCGGTCATGGGTGCGGAGGATCTCGGCGGCGGCGGCGGGGGAGGAGGCGACGACGAAGGACCGATGGCCGAGGAGGAGGTGGATGAGGTCGCCGTGGGTGCGGGAGAGGGGGGGCAAGGCAGCGTGGAGTGGCTGAGGCATGCGGGAACGACCGCCAAAAAAGAGGAGGAGAAGGAGATCGAAGAGGTTGCCAACGAGAGGAAGCGGACGAGGTCCCGGTGGGAGGTTGGTTGGATTTCTTGCTAAGTAGAGTCTATATAGCAGGAGGAATGGAATAGATAGAAGCAGAGTTATGGCTACGGCGGAAGAGTCCATTGCTGCTCTGAAATGACACCGTTGCAACAAGACCATACAATTTGGATCGTCTGCTCTGCAGCAGATTCCGCTATAGGAGCTACTGCCGTCCCATCTTCTCTCCCATGCCTCGAGATGTGCGTCCTTAACCTCGATATGCGTACCCACTATCCCATCCCCCTCTGAGCGTCGTCGGATCCGCATCCGATGCTTCTTGTTCATTGCAGCAGGTGCTGTAAAAGTCGCCTACAATAGACAATCGGAACCCCAAGACCATATCTTCTTTTCTTTATAACTATGCTAAAGGCTTCTCTCCCATTGCATTACACGCGTTTTCCCTCCTCTCCCATTTCGCTGCTTTGCCTACTACGGGCCTTCCCTTCTTTCCTCCCATATCGTTGCCTTTCTGTTTTGCCTCCCGCTTCAATGTGGTTGTCTTCCACCCAACTTCTCTCCTCCCCTCTTCCGTTGCCACGTTCCTTTGCACGCGTCCCTCATCTACCCTTTTCTAAAATCCCTTTCTAAAAACTCTAAGGCCTAGTTTGTTATGTAGGAATAGAGGGGCTGTCAATTCCATTCATGTGTTTGTTAGATCATATTAAGACATGAATAACAATTACAAAGGAAATCCGATTCCCTCGTGCATAGAAATCACCATTCTTAGGTACCCCTAGGAATTGGAATTCCATTCTTACAAATGCTATTGAATGTGTTTTTATCTTCAATTTTTTAATTAATATATCATTGTTACAAATATATGGTTATCGACATGTATCTGTGTTTTTCTTTTTGGTATATTTTTTGGACATTGACGTGGATATGATTTTTTTTTGACATGGATACAAATATATGGATGCAAAATATCAGATAAGTTACAGATATATGCATATATACTGATATGGATACGGGATTTTTTGCGGACACAGATATAGATACTGTTCAATTTTTTTTGATATGGATACCAATATGATTACAAGATATTCAAGCGGATATATATATATATATATATTAAATATATCTATTATATGGATAAAATATATCAGATAAGATTTTTTTCGGATACGAACATGGATATGTATTTTTTATTGTATTTTTCCGGACATGGATATGGACATGGATATGAGATTTTTATAATGTGGATATGGATACGTATACAATTTTCAATTTTTTGTAAGATATGAATACTGGTTATATTTCAGCGGATACATATACGAACATGGATATGTATTTTATTTTTTGTGGATACAGATATGGACATGGATGGGAATTTTTTACGGAAATGGATATGGACATGGAAATGGATTTTTATTTTTTTGCAGCTATCAATATGGGTACGGATACCATCTTTAGTTTTTTAGGATATGGATATGGATTGTATTTTTGTAGATACATATATGGACATGGATATGTGTGTTTATTTTTTGCGAATATAGATACACATAATATTTTAAAAAATTTTAGGATATGGGTTTGGTTATGATAATAAAATATTCCAGTGGATACAGATAGATATATTAAATATATCAATTGTATGAAAAAAATTGATTGTTGATTTATTATATGGAATATATCAATTATAAGAAAAATTAAGTTGGAGGATACTGCTTATTTTTTTTACTTAATGAAATATATCAAAAAAAGTCATTTTCTTTCTATTCTTTTCCATTCCCAAACATAAGAAAGGAATGTGTCTCAAATGTGTCTCATAACAAATGTTTCAATTCTTAATATGAACCAAACAATGGAATGGAAAAAGTTATTCCTTTATATTTCCATTGTTAATTCCATTCTTGTCTTGATTCCATTCCATTGTGATTTCTTTCCAACAAAACAAACGGGGCCTAACCTCTTAGTCTCCATCACCCTTGGCTGAAGCATCTGACGATCGCTCTCTACTCTGCTCCTTCTTGCCTTCTCCTCCCGATCTGCTTCGTCGTGGTAACAGATTTCTCACTCTCTCATTCTCGAACCGCTGAAGAAGGTTTACCGTCTTCCGACAACCGGTATGTGTTGAGCGCCCTCTTTTTTACTTCTTATCTCCTTCTCCTCCCGATATTCTTCCTCTTGGTAATAGATTTCTCAACGTCTCTCCTTTTCTACCCGTTAAAGGACAAACCTCCTCTTCTTTTTTCCCCTCTATCCTGTAGACGTCTTGATATTATGTTTCTCCTCTTTTTTCACCTATATTCGACATGACTTATATTGTATAGTATCTTATGCTTATATAATTCTGGCATTTTCCCTGATTCTGGATCTTATGGATCTTCGGAATGTTGTTATTGGATCTCGGAATATTGTTATTGGTATATATTATATGATGTCCAGATTCTGTTTCGATTTCCTCATATCTTCTTCGGACGTGCACTCTGATTAAGACCATGTTTTACTGGTAGATAACTTTGGATTGCTGTTATTTTCTACTTCTTTTATGCTTTCTTATTTAGACTGTAATCTTGCTGGTATATATTATATGATATCTTGGGTCTGTTTGGATTTGCATGTTGCCTCAAGATATTCTGAATGCACATAATTCCTCAAGAAATTCTAACATTTCGACTGCAAAAATGCATGGATTTATTTTATGATATTTGTATCCGAAATATAGGAGGCTAAAATTCCCTTTACAGGATACATTGATTTTATGATATTTGTATCCGAAACATAGGAGGCTAAAATTCCCTTTAAAGGATACATATGTAGGAGTTCAAGTGTACTATGTCTATGGTAAGACAAAATCATTGATAATGGAAATAACTGTCAATATTTTTTTAATGTTAATCGTTTCATGTACGTGTGTCTGTATATTTAATGTTGGTTCCCTTATCTGATATTGGTATTGTTGGCTTCTTTTAGGTATGTTAAAATTTCTGCTTCTTTCTTCATCGATTTCTACAGTTTTCTTTTACATGATACTACAGTTTTCCTATCATTGTGTCGTGGTAAAAGGAAGTGCTTTTTATTATTTATAGGTTTCTCATACACAAGTCTTTTTTATTTCAGAACAATTCAATACTTGCAAAAATTGAATCCATTTTCCATGTAATAAGTTCATTCTTACCGAACAATTGTTTGAATTTTTTTATCTATGTTGATTAGCTTATTCATGTGATAAATTATTTCTTTACTTTCATTCATATGGTAAATTATTTCTCCTGTTGTGTTGTTTATGTTTTTTACTTAATCAGATAATGTAAATAATTGTAGATGTATTTGTGGTTACAGCTTACGATGGAAAATAGTACGGATATGGTGAATATTAATTTTCATGAAACTTCAATTAATTGCAAGAGAAATAGAGCTATTCGTAAAGAGATCATGCCTGCAAAAAGGAATAAGGTCACTGCACATGATGTCCACTATAATACAGGAAATGATCAAGAAGATTGTATAACAGAACAAGTATACATGAATTTAAATCCAACTAAGAATGGATTAGTTTTAAGAAACATGTTCAAAACGAATAGGCGATGTCGTATGGATATATAGCCATGAAGAAAAAAATAAATGCTTCTATAGATTATCGAGAGACATCAACTTTTGTTTCTTACATATCTTACCTATTTAGCAATCATGTAGGATTGTCCACTGATAAGTTGATTATAGGAAATGCAAGAGGCAACAATTGCAGTGGTTCACATGAATTAATTGAAGGTTAGTATTTTGATTGTGATGTAGACTACTTAGACCATTTTTAAATAGATGCAGTTTAGACTGTATATACTTTATTCGACTGCAGCATTAATGTATATGGGGGTTATGATGGAATGTAGTAGAAATAAGGTGAATATTAATGTCCATGAAAATTCAATTAATTCCAAGAGAAAGATAGCTATCTCTAAAGAAATTATGCCTGCAAAAAGGAATAAGAAGGTCAGTGAACATGACATCTCCTATAATACAGGAAATAAAGAAGAAGTTTGTATAACATAAGAAGAATATATGAATTTAAATACAAATGACAATGAGTTAACTTTAAGAAACGTGTATAAAATGAATAGGCATCGTCGTATGGATATACTATCCATGAAGAGAAGAAGAGCTTCCGCATATTATCAGGACACATCAACTATAGTAGGTTGTTATTCTTACAGATCTTATGTATTTAGCAATCATGTAGGATTGTCCCTAATCAGTTGATTATAGGTAATGTAAGAGACAAAATCTGGAATAATTTAGATGAATTAATCGAAAGTTAGTATTTCAATTGTTATATAGACCAATTAGAATATTTGTAAAATATATTTAGTTTACACTTTACATACTTTATTTGAGTGCAGTATTGGATATGGACTACCCAAGACTATATTTTTATTTATAATTGCTAACGTATTCTTTAATTTTACTCATCAAATATGACAGTATATAACAATTAATAGAAACCGCGATCCTCAAGAAGCTACTCATGGGAAAAAATGTAATCTTTCTTTTATTACATACATAAAATTAGGCATTAATAATATTAATTTATAGCTTACTGATATCTAAACTTATTCTTTTGTTACGTAACAAGTAATTTGACATCATCAGATATCAACACTTAGCAATCTTCTTCTACATATTCGATGTCTTGCTTTTTTATTGCATCAGTAAACATTGACTTTTCTTTATGCATCATCTACTTTATTGTATTATTCAGATATTAACATCAAAGAGGGATGCGTTCGTGAGCCGCTCGATTAAGATCGAGCAGTTCACATGAAATTCAAGTTTTTCTTAGCCCTTATCACGTGAACTGCTCGATCTTGATCGAACGACCACGTCCCTCTTTGCAGCAGGCCTTGCAGTACTGCAGAGGATCCATGCTCATGTTGCTAACAGATCGTTAGTCCTCATCAAGGATGCTTACTTTTACAGCTCTTGCTGTAATATGCCATTAGATCACGGTCGAGCAGTACATGTAAGTTCTGGTAGATACGGCTCAAGGCCGGATCGTCTGCTGTAGACGACCCCTGCTATAGCTCATGGGATCATTGGGTGGGGAATGGATGACCCCTGATAGAGGATCGGGGATAGTGAGCCTCCTATCAGGTTCCTCCACTTCCCATTCGACGGATCCCCTGTGCCACAACAGGGGCCGTCCACCGCAGACGATCCATGCTAGATTCGACTCAGATCCCTTTAACAAAATAAAAGAATTGGAGGCCGAGATTCCAGTTTTTCTGGCTAGAAAAAGAAAAGGTTGCAGCCAAGTGTGGTTCATTTGGAAGGAACTAGGAGGTTGAATCTCGTTTAACATCTTATTAAATAATTTAGATCACTTTCTATACTATTATTTACATAGTAGTTATGTTTTAATATGATCCAGGATCTAGTAAATGTTTTTGTTCATTTTGCTTTTTAACGTAGCGGTTGTTGGTTTTGGCTGCCCCTTTCATGTCTTCAAATATTTCCGGTCTTTGAAGCTAGGATAAATTACAAAAAAGGTTTGATTTTTACATGGATTATCAAATTAGGGATTGATCTTTAGTTCGTAACAGATAGAGGATCAAAGTTTAACTTAACATTCCAATCCCCAACGTTGTCAATGGGCGGCTCAATCCATACATGTAATTGACGAAATTACCCCCGATCAATAAGGTTTAGTTTTTCACTTCCCCCAATTCGTGTATCGCCCAAACTGAGCCAAACGAACCTCCCCACCTCTCCACGATGGACCACTCCAACTATCGCTGACCTCAGACGACGTCGCGGCTTGCCGGACATCATCCTCTTGGTGGCCACCTCCACTGAAGCTCGTCCACGCCCTATGGCCACATTCCTCCTTTCTTCTATGATCCCATTTATCACTATCTCATGGTTTCTTCTTGTCATCGACTTTCTAATATTGTTCTCCAACTGTTCTCTTTCCTGCATTAATTTATCCATCCCTTTGTCCTTTTTGAAATCAAAATCCTTCTTTCCTCCAGTAGGCAGAGGAATCCAATTAGCACGAATCAAAACAAGAATAACACTTCTTGGACAAGGAGACATTATAACTGAAATTCTGAAATGCAGAAAACAGTATTCTTCTGGACAAATTTTCGAAATGAATATGTGTGATACGAGTAGATAGCCAAGGGCAAATGAGCAGCAAGTCCTGCGCATGGCCAGGGGCTAATGAGCAACAAGTGATGCGCATGGCCAAGGGCGAACGAGCAACAAAATCCTCCATCATGGTCGCCCTCTCCAACCACACCAACCTTCTCCCTCATGGGTACCCTTCTTTCGGCTACACAAACCCTTCTTTCGAACCCAAATATCCGGAAAATACATCGATATAGAAAAAAGGGCGAGCTTCAGGGGAGGTGGTCACCAAGAGGACGATGTTCCGCAAGCCGCGACGTCGTCTAGAGTCGGCAATGGTCGGAGTAGTCCGCCATGGAGGGGTGGGGAGGTTCATTTGGATCAGTTGGGTGACGCACGAATTGGGGACTGAGAAAAATTGAACTCTATTGATCAGGGGTAATTTCGTCAACTGTCATGGATTGAACCACCCATTCATGACGTTGGGGATTGGAACGTTAAGTTAAAATTTGTCCTATATTTGATACAAATTCAAGATCGGTCTCTAATTTGATAATAAAAGTAAAACTTAATCTATTTTTTTGTAATTTACCCTTGAAATTATGACGCATCATCTTAAAAGAAGGCTTGTTTGGTTACCAGATTATCTCGGAGTAACCTGATTTACCCTTCTGCATTCTTTGGTTGAAATTCCATTACAAACCAATATAACATCAAAATTACATTCCTCATTTCAATCATCTTAACCATCAAAACAGTTACTATTCACACGAGATACTCAATCCCAAACAGTTACATGATGTAATGGAGCGGCCGAAATCCTTTTCATCGACAAAGAAAAAATAAATGGAGAAATGCTGATGGCAAACATGCTGCTTTGAAATCTGGCCTATTATTTTGATGCTGGTGCCATTGAATTTGGAGGAGCAGTTTTTTTTTATTTAGTTGTTATTTTGTATTCCCAAGGTGATATGTTGCTCGTAAAAACTATACTATTTTGAACATTTGTAACGAAACAATAATCCTCAAAGTCCTCTCAGGATGAGCCTAAGTTTTTTTTATTTCAGTTTACTACCTCTAAGTCCATGAATCCTGAAAACTTTGTCCAATTACCTTACGACCTTCTAAACATCGTTATTACCTCTTCGATCATGTAAACTTGCTAACACTTATCCACTGACTCCATGATTAACTCTCATACGTTTGACAGTTACAACTAACCGGATTCCATTACTTTCTTTTACATAATATCCATTCTATTTATCAAAAGTACAGTCTCGTTCCTTTCTCCCCCAATCTGCCATTTGCCATTTAGTTCTTTTCCAAACGAGAGAGAGAAAGAGCTCGGGAGTGGCTCGTCAGTGATAAAAATCGATCCACATTCCCTCGAGCGACGGGGAGAGGATCCTCTGCTGTAGAGGGGATTGCAACAGAGGTGTTGTAATCCCCTTTATTTTGTTTTTGTTTTAATTTCAAATCCAACTTTATAGATTGAATCTTAGATTAATATTTTACATATCCTCCAAATTTCGCTTAATTTAGAGATTATTTGCTATTTTATCTTAATTGTTGAAGATTCGAATCTTTTTTAAATGGAGTTTGAGTTGCTTAGATCTTGACCGAATGTTTGGTCATTAAGATAAAATAGCAAATATAATGTCTAAATTAAACGAAATTCGAAAGATATGTAGAATATTAATCTAAGATTCAATCTATAAGGTTGGATTTTATAACTAAAATCACAAAACAAAATAAAGGGGATTACAACATGTTGAGCGACAGACGTCTCTGGTGTCATCCGGCCAGGTCTTAACACCTCTGCTGCAAACTATGAATTTTGCAAGAAGGTAGGGGCATAACTGATATTCCAAAAAAGTGAGGGCATAATTGAAATTGCAACATCTCAGAGGGCACAACTAATAAAAACCCTAAAATAAAAATAGAGGTTTGTTAAGTTTTGTGCTATATCAATTGTGGTTGTTATCATTTTGAACACTTCAAGTTGTTGACCTATTAAACAATATATTCTCATGGCAAATTGTTGATGTTGATGGCAAATGCCTTCAACACCTTATATCTTGTTGGTGGCACAAAAACCAATAGACGTTTTAATTATTTTTAATATTTTTCTTCTCCATAAAGTATAAAATAAAAATGAATCTTTTAGATGTTTACCATTACAAAAATCATAGTTATATGTAAGTAATAAACATCTTGAGCTGCCAAGCTTTAATAAAAAGAAGCACTTGATACGCGGATTAAGCGATGGGGCTAAGCTTTGATCCCAGGTCAGCCAGGTATACATAGAGGGGAAAGAAGACCTAGTCCTCTAAAAGATTGCACCTTCTAATTATCTTTAACTATTTGCATAGTTTTCTATGAGTAATTGCTTAGCTCTTTGTGCTAAGGAGTTTCTTTTTGAGACTTTGAACTCCGTTATAAGGTGGAAAAACTAGCCCTAGCCCTTCAATTCGATCTTCTCCTCATACTGTTAAAAAGCATACCTTCAATCCTTAATTTCTCCCAATTCCTTCGATCACCTTCTTTCATCTTGCAGCATTGTTATTTAGTTAGATTAGACCTATATTATTTCAACTCAATCATATATCAAGAGCTAGGTAAATTTATAAAAAAGGTCCCATCTATGCATCGACTTCCTAGACATGATCTCATTTTTTGAAACGCAACAAACATGGTTTCGATCTTCTTTTTTAAATCTCGAATACTTGCTTTCTTTAGCTTATGTAATAATTTATGTAAACGATTGTCTAAATTTCAAAATTTAGTACTTTTATTGTTACTTTTTAAAAAAGGGCACTTCTGAGATTCTACAGATACCATTATGCCCCTACTTTTTCTACAATAACACGTGTCCCCGTATTCTTACAAAATTTGCCCTTCTCTATAAGTTTTGGAGGCACAAGTGATGTTGCAAAAGGTAAAAGTATAAGGGCACCGGTGTAAAAAATTAGATGATATCTTTTTTTTAAATTACTCTAAGAGCTATGTCTTGTTTTAATTTAGGATTTTATCAATTGGGTCCCCATGAGAGAATTGCAATATCAGTTATACCCCTTTCTTTTTGGGAATAGCAGGTGTACCCCAACTTCTTGTCGTTGTATTACGTGTGCCCTTCCCTTACATCACTTGTGTCCTTCCCTTACATTGGTCATCAATAAGTTGAACTTAACCATGGTCTAATCAAACTATGGAGTAGTTAGAGGGGCATATCTGGAAGAAAACATTCACCTCCTCTTCCAACCCATCCTCCTCCGGAGTTATGCATCAAGCACCTCCCTCCGCACATCCCAATGTACTCGTGGAGAAGGAAGAGGTGGCGAAGGACGATGCTTTCTTAGGGTCACGTAGATGTTGTACAGAGCGACTTTGGAGAGCACGTAGGCAGAGGAGAACTACATATGGTACTCTACAGACAAGAACTTGAATTTGTCCAGTCCTTGGTTCCCTCTGGTGATGCTAGATGTTGCGTCCCTTGACGGACTTTTGGAGGGTGGAGGAGAAGTACTAGGATGGTGATCTGTCGGCAATTGGAAGGGGAGATGGAGGAGAGGGGATGGAAAATAGAAAAAAAACAAATTTTCCAGTGAAAATGCGAGCTAGGAATCTGGAAAATCCTAGACAAAGCAAGAAGGGCAGACCTAATCGTAGGTCTTGACAAGGCGGCAGCAGAGGCACGCCCTCAACTGTTGGCTGCAGCTGGTGGGAATATGCGCGAAGTTGGTGACACCTTCCTCCTCATCCATAAAGTCCCTTCTTCCCTTTTTGTCGCTCGCCATAAGACGATGAATGAGAGCGTCCGCTGGAGATCGGAGGATGCTTTTGCTTCTCAGCCCTAAACGATGGGTGATGGGTTTGTTTGTTGGATGGTCTGTTGTGGCCTTGCCGGAGGAGGAGGGGCGAAGGAGGAGTGATGAACGTGGAATTTGCCTCTTTAATAATGAATAATTATCGTAGCATAGGAGGCAAATTCGGTTCAGCAAAAACCACAGTCCTTTGAATGTTGTGGAGTATTTATACTTGGCAAGTCTACCAAGGTCGAACGCAAGGACACAGCTACTTAATCTATTTATCGAATTTTGATTCATGAAGCACATGTGTGAATAAATTCTTAATTTCAGGTCAGCAAGATGCATTATTCTACTTACGATGCAATGCCATGATGCATGCAATTTTTTAGTTGGTTTTTAAGCAATTATAAAATGATGCATGAATAATTATGCAAGGTTACATGTATGCTAAACAAAATAATACAAATATACCCTCAAAATATGAGCAACAAAAAAAACATAGAAATTAGGGTCGTATTAATCACAACATGAAGAACAGTCATCAAATCAAAGCAAGCACAAGGAGAGCAGGGTCCTCATTTATCACAAAAATTTACTTCATTTAAAATGATGTCTGATGAGAAATTAAATATGCTATGATGTAGAGGACAAAACAAGGATCAAAACGACACTAAAATCATGCAATTTGGACCTATGATGCTCAAGTTATGAAGAAAACAATGCAGGGGCATAATTGTAATAAAATGCAAGAAATAAAAAGATAACTATTACATTTAGGTCCCTGGAGGGACCTAAATGTAAATATAGAAATACACCTGGGCCCTGATGTAATTTCTCCAATGCGTGGGGGCCTTTGTGCAAATATCTGAAACTAGCAGGGCATCCCTGTAAAATACCCCAGGCGCACACGTGAAGCATGCGCCTGGAGGACCAAAATGCAAATATCAGATCTTCTGGGGTCTTTCATGTAAAATACCCCAAGCCCTCACGTGCACTACACGTGAGGGGCCTAGGCTCGGGACTCTCCATTGGTTCGGGACACGTGGTAGCATATGGAGGCACAGGGCGCGGTTCGTTGAGCCCGTGGCTTCTGGTTCAGACTGAGGCTGGGGCTGTCCACGTGGCTCCATCGCGGTCGTCCGATCCATCTGATCGGACGGCACCTATGTCATCTGGCTCCTCCGTGGGCCACACGCTCGCTTGAAGGTTGGTGGAGATCTATGGTAGGATTGCGAAGATCCTGGAGGCGAGGCGAAGCTCCGGAGCTGGTCGGCGGTGTAGTTCGGTGGAGCTTCGCCGGAGGGAGAGAAGGATGTGCTCCGGCTGACTTGCTGGAGCTCCTCCGCGGGCCACACGCTCTCCTGAAGGTCGGTGAAGATCTATGGTAGGCTTGCGAAGATCCTGGAGGCGAGGCGAAGCTCCGGAGCTGGTCGGCGGTGTAGTTCGGTGGAGCTTCGCCGGAGGGAGGACGTTTGAAGTATCGTCGATGCAATCTCCGGCCATTGAGGGTCCTGCAAGGGTCAGGTGATAGCCGAAGCGTGCGCAAGTGAATGTGAAGTGAGTGGAGTCCTGTGGAAGTGGAGGAGCGGGGGACTTGGGTCTCTTCTCCGGCGAGCTGCAAAGAAGGTGGGGCGGAGGTGAACGAGGTCATGGAGAAACGAGGAGGGTGAGTGGGGTAGTGGGCGGAGATGCTGGTGGTATGGCGGAGGTCGTGGTATGGTCAGGTGGTGGTAGGGAGCGTCGTGTACAACGGGATAATTAAGGAAAAGATGAAGAAAACGAGGGGGAGAAGTACTTAGAGATCAGAGAAAAATTGGGCGAAGGTAGTGGCTTGTGCTAGGCTTCGAGGAAGTCCGGGGTCATTGCTCTAACTCGGACAGCCACTACGAGGAACTCAACGGTGTCGGAGCCTCCGCAACATGGCTATGGCAGCCATGGATCGACACCGACCTTGAGGTGCCATTGTGGCCCCTCATCCGACTTCCGTCTGTCACAGGGAGGCAGAGAGGGGCTAGGACCTTAGGTGTTGATTGGTGGACGAAGGTGAACTGCGATGATGGGAGGGATTTATAGGTGGGGGTTAGTCGAAGGTTACGTGGTGGCGAGGAGGTTTTGCAACGGTTGGCGTGGCTGCGTGGTGTAATGGGAAGGTGCATTGATGGAGGCGCGAAGATGGTGGATATGGAGGCGACGTGGTGGTGGTTTTGAATCGAAGATGGGGCGATCGGAGAGGAGGAGAATATGGAAAGGGGGCGATTGTTCCTCCAGGCGTTACGCATGGAGCGGGGACCATTTGGAGGAAGGAGATGATGGGTAGCCATTGGATCTAGCGATCCAACGGTCCCTGTAGGAGCGAAATTGGAGGGTGGAGATCAGATCCTTAGGATCTGATCGTGTGGCTAGGAAATAGGCGGAGGCGAGTGGTTAGGATGGATGTATGGGGGAGATCCAATGGCTGGGGGAGAAGAAGTGATGTGGAGTGACATAGGCCATAAAATTAGGGGGATCTAATGGCTGGGAACGAGGTGCCAGGGGACGGTTTAGATCTGATCAGAGCACATATCAGACGGCTAGGATGGAAGGAGGAACTTGTGGCTGAGGATGAGGCGTGAAGGAGCGGATGAGATTGCATCCTGGGCTCGATCGGACGGTTGGAGGATGAGGCGGAAGTGAAGGGCAGAGATGGAGGCGGTTGGAGTGAATCCTACGGCCTAGAAGAGCGCCGGGTGGCGGAAAGAGGAGCGAGCCACGTGGGAGGCCCAGAGGGCGCCACGTGGCCCAATCAGACATTCAGAAAATGCAAAATCAAAGATAAATACAAAATAAATAGTTAGATGTATAATTAGGAAAAAGTCAAAACATGAAAGTTGCTCGTCTCGATGAGATCTACAACTTTCATGTTGGACAAAAAGCCAAAAGAAGTCATTTGTACAAAAAGCATTTTTGGGAGTATTTTTAAGGGGGATAAAAACACCGATTTTTAACTTTTGATTTGTTTTTGTATTTTTTAGTCTTTATAAAGGTCAGTGATTTATGGACAATTAATCTACGTAATTTCTAGGGTTTTTTGATGATACAAGAAAAATAAGTGAAATTAAATACAAATAATTAAGGGTTAATTATACACAATATCATACAAGATAAAAATAAAGAATTAAAGGTGATTTTTATTGGATTACTTAAGACAGGGATTTAATATGTGAGTTTTTGCAAGATGAATACGAGATTCATCATACCCCTATACTTAAACCATGCTCGTCCTCGAGCATCTAAAGAATGAAGGAGTCAGATTAATTCCTGACAGTGCAAGTGAAGATTTCAAGGCTCGGTCTTTTGAAGACCCTTAATTTAAGAGATCCTAAAATTCTGGGTTTATCCAAGCCTTAGTCAGAAGGAATCCAACTTCTCTAATTATCAGACTCTCTTTTTGTACATATAGTATAAGGATATGAACTTAAGTGTACTGCATTTCATGAGAGTCGAGTCGAGGCATCACCCAAAGTTCCAGTCCCAAAGACTCTCCTATAGACCTAATCCTCAATACTAGGGAATAAGTCTATTCTTGCTTCAGTCAACCGTCTCATTAGTTTGTCAGACTTGAAATGTAGATGGACGACCAGATGATGGAGGACATGGGATTATGTCTATTTTTCTCTCCCTCACATTGGAACAAGGGGCCTCTCGAGTGCCTTTTTACTCAACACATGTAAATTTTTATATTGTTAATCAATGTTCCCGTCAAGAGAGTTGGAGTCGTCTGCACTTGTTTTTCTGGAAGTACACTGGGGTGTGTCTTTTCTGAGTATCTGAGATACCTTCGACACCCAGACTTGTATCGCTTACGATGCAGAGCCCTTTTGTGGTGTCAGCCTGACTCCTTGATCCTAATTAGTGCTTGGTCCAAGTGGACACTCTGAAAATGTTTGGGAGCGCTCGCCATTGGTGGAAGCTCATTTGTAATTTGACTTTGGTATTTAGAGCTTTTTCTTTAACATTTCTTTTCTTTTGTTGGCTAGCTCCTGTGCTTTTACCAAAAGTTTGCGCACACTGATCAACAATTTCCATTAAGTTTCATCACACCCTGGCATATAGGTAAATATCAAAAAGATAGCATATGAATCTTGTTCACATACTGTCTAGGGTTTTGCTAACACTCAGGTCTTCTGAAGCCTTCATTAACTTTATCCCATCCTCGAATATCATTAGATCGGATCTAAACTCAAATCTCTTGTCCTAGTTCCTCAAGTGATATCTCAACTCATCTCAGCAATCATGCAGTTGTGGAAGTGACGGTGCTGATCATATTTTTCTTGAAGGTAGAGATGAAGAGTGCAATATAGCGCTCAAATCTTTCAAACTAGGGAAGTGTGGATAATTAAGCTTAAAACCCTAATGACTAAGGCATTTTAACTCAGACTCTCAAGATCTCAGAAATCCAATGTCCTCAAAATCCTCAAGCCTTGAGTGAGTGTGAATGTACCAAGAATACACCAACTCCTTGGTTAGTGGTTTTTGTGTGATTTTTGACTTTTGCGGATTTTTATGGATTTTATTTTTTTTCAATTTTTTTAATTCTTCGGAGAGACAATGACTAGCCCAGGCTCAAATGAATAAAAGTATCCACTCTCAGCCAGTATGGGTGTAAGTACGGGCCGATAAACGGACCCGTGATCCTTAAGGACGGAGCCATATGCGGTATCCTCTAAACCACCCACTCTGCTAAGGGAGACCGAGGTTCCCTCACTGAAAGTGTCTACTAAGCCTAGTAGTCAGAGTCTAATTCCAAGAAGAGTTTTTAATTTTTAATTTTTCATTTTTTTGAAAAGGAGTATTTACAAAAATTAATTCCTCAATTTTTAAGAAAATAATTTTACAAAAACTCAGTTCACAAGTTTACCAAAACCCAGTCCGAAAACAAAATTTAAAAAGTTAAACATACGAGCTAAGGCTAAAGCAAATATACAGTAATATACGGTATTCCCCCTATACTTAAATTTTACTTTGTCTTCATAACACAAGTGCCATGAAGCCAAGGCTCGATCAAATATAGGGTGATATAGCAGAACTGAGGAGGAGGATCCCCTTATACTTAGGTCAAAACTTGACCTAAGTACAAGACGATAATACGAGGGAGGGACGAACAGGCAGGTCCCCCCTATACTTAGGCTACAAATAGCCTAAGTAAGGTCTGAGTTAGGGGGGGTTGTCTGTACTATGATACAAGGGTGGAGGGGGTGGTTCGTGAAATATACACACAGAGAGTGAAAGAGAGAGAGAGAGTGTGTGTGTGTGTGTGTGTGTGTGTGTGTGTGTGTGTGTGTGTGTGTGTGAAATATACAGAGGGAGATGGGGGGAGGTGAGTGTGTATGTGCAAGTGTGTGGGTGTGTGGGGGGGAGGGGGTAGATCATCAAGTGATCTACTTTTCTTTTTCTTTTTCTTTTCTTTTTCTTCTTCTCTTTTTCTCTTTTTTTCACTTTTTTTACAGCATGCAAAAACTAGAAATAAATATGCACATGCAATATTTTTTTATTTTTACAGTATGCAATGCAGGCTAACTGATCAAAGACTCCTAAAATTTCTTCACAATGTCTTTTGCAGCCTCTTCAGCAGAAGCTCCCGACTTCACGACTCCATGAAGATCAAGCGTCCTCGATTTTCATAGGCCCTGCCACAAAAGAGAAAAGTTAGAAAATTTCCAAGGAAATTAAACAGCAAACATGATGCAGAAATAATGCATGAAGTGAAAACCCGTAAACTTCGAAAATATTCAACGAAGATAAATTCAAGAAATAAATTAAGTTAAGTCGTATCCCCGGCAAAGGCGCCATTAGATGAACGTGGAATTTTCCTATTTAAGAATGAATAATTGTCGTAGCATAGGAGGCAAATTCGGTTCAGCAAAAACCACAGTCCTTTGAATATTGTGGAGTATTTATACTTGGCAAGTCTACCAAGGTCGAACAAGGACACAACTGTTAATCTATTTATCGAATTTTGATTCATGAAGCACATGTGTGAATAAATTCTTAATTTCAGGTCAGCAAGATGCATTATTCTACTTACGATGCAATGCCACGATGCATGCAATTTTTAGTTGGTTTTTAAGCAATTATAAAATGATGCATGAATAATTATGCAAGGTTACATGTATGCTAAACAAAAGAATACAAATATATCCTCAAAATATGAGCAACAAAATAAACATGGAAATCAGGGTCGTATTAATCACAACATGAAGAACAGTCATCAAATCAAAGCAAGCACAAGGAGAGCAGGGTCCTCGTTTATCACAAAAATTCACTTCATTTAAAATGATGTCTGATGAGAAAATTAAATATGCTATGATGTAGAGGACAAAACAAGGATCAAAACGACACTAAAATCATGCAATTTGGACCTACGATGCTCAAGTTATGAAGAAAACAATGTAGGAGCATAATTGTAATAAAATGCAAAAAATAAAAAGATAATTTTTTCATTTAGGTCCCTGGAGGGACCTAAATGTAAATATAGAAATATGCATGGGCCCTGATGTAATTTCTCCAATGCGCGGGGGCCTTTGTGCAAATATCTGAAACCGACGGGGCATCCTTGTAAAATACCCCAGGCGCACACGTGAAGCACGCGCCTGGAGGACCAAAATGCAAATATCAGATCTTCCGGGGTCTTTCATGTAAAATACCCAAGCCCTCACGTGCACTACATGTGAGGGGCCTAGGCTCGGGACTCTCCATTGGTTCGGGACATGTGGTAGCATATGGAGGCACGGGGCGCGGTTCGTTGAGCCCGCGGCTTCTGGTTCAGACTGAGGCTGGGTTGTCCACGTGGCTGCATCGCAGTCATCCGATCCATCTGATCGGACGGCACCTTTGTCGTCTGGCTCCTCTGCGGGCCACCGGAGAAGGCTGTGCTCTGGATGACTTGTTGGAGCTCCTCCATGGACTACACGCTCGCCTGAAGGTCGGTGAAGGTCTCTGGTAGGCTTGCGAAGATCCTGGAGGCGAGGTAAAGCTCCAGAGCTGGTCGGCGGTGTAGTTCGGTGGAGCTTCGCCGGAGGGAGGACGTTTGAAGTATCGCCGATGCAATCTCCAACCATTGAGGGTCATGCAAGGGTCAGTTGATCGTCGAAGCGTGCGCAAGTGAATATGAAGTGAGTGGAGTCCCGTGGACGTGGAGGAGCGGGGGACTTGGGTCTCTTCTCCGGCGAGCTGCAGAGAAGGTGGGGCGGAGGAGAACGAGGTCATGGAGAAACGAGAAGGGTGAGCAGGGTAGTGGGCGGAGATGTTGGTGGTATGGCGGAGGTCGTGATGTGGTCAGGTGGTGGTAGGGAGCGTCATGTACAACGGGATAATTAAGGAAAAGATGAAGAAAAACGAGGGGGAGAAGTACTTGGAGATCGGAGAGCAATTGGGCGAAGGTAGTGGCTTGTGCTGGGCTTCGAGGAAGTCCGGGGTCGTTGCCCTAACTCGAGCAGCCACTCCGAGGAACTCAACGGTGGCGGAGCTGCCGCGAGATGGCTATGGCGGCCATGGGTCGACACCGTCCTTGAGGTGCCATTGTGTCCCCTCATCTGACCTCCGTCTGTCACAGGGAGGCAGAGAGGGGCTAGGACCTTAGGCGTTGATTGGTGGACGAAGGTGAACGGCGATGGTGGGAGGGGATTTATAGGTGGGGGTTAGTCAGAGGTTACGTGGTGGCGAGGAGGTTTTGCAACGGTTGGCGTGGCTGCGTGGTGTAATGGGAAGGCACATTGATGGAGGCGCGGAGATGGTGGATCTGGGGGCGACGTGGTGGTGGTTTTGAATCGAAGATGGGGCGATCGGAGAGGAGGAGAAAATGGAAAGGGGGCGATGGTTCCTCCAGGCGTTACGCATGGAGCGGGGACCATTTGGAGGAAGGAGATGATGGGTAGTCGTTGGATCTAGCGATCCAACGGTCCCTGTAGGAACGAAATTGGAGGTTGGAGATCAGATCCTTAGGATCTGATCGTGTGGCTAGAAAATAGGCGGAGGCGAGTGGTTAGGATGGAGGTATGGGGGAGATCCAATGGCTGGGGGAGAAGAAGTGATGTAGAGTGACATAGGTCGTAGGATTAGGAGGGATCTAATGGCTGGGAACGAGGCGCCAGGGGACGGTTCAGATCTGATCAGAGCACAGATCAGACGACTAGGATGGAAGGAGGATCTTGTGGCTGAGGATGAGGCGTGAAGGAGCGGATGAGATTGCATCCTGGGCTCGATCGGACGGCTGGCAGATGAGGCGAAAGTGAAGGGCAGCGATGGAGGCGGTTGGAGTGAATCCTACGGCCTGGAAGAGCACCGGGTGGCGGAAAGAGGAGCGGGCCACGTGGGCGGCCCAGAGAGCGCCATGTGGCCCAATCAGAAATTCAGAAAATACAAAATCAAATATAAATACAAAATAAATAGTGAGAGGTATAGTTAGGAAAAACTCAAAACATGAAAGTTGCTCGTCTCGACGAGATCTACAACTTTCATGTTGGACAAAAAACCAAAAGAAGTCATTTGTACAAAAAACATTTTTGGGGGTATTTTTAAGATGATAAAAACACCGATTTTTAACTTTTGATTTGTTTTTGTGTTTTTTAGTCTTTATAAAGGTCAGTGATTTATGGACAATTAATTTACCTAATTTCTAGGGGGTTTTGATGATACAAGAAAAATAAGTGAAATTAAATACAAATAATTAATGGTTAATTATACACAATATCATACAAGATAAAAATAAAGAACTAAAGGTGATTTTTATTGGATTACTTAAGACAGGGGTTTAATATGTGAGTTTTAGCAAGATGAATACGAGATTCATCAAGGAGCATGGGGCGATGGAGGAGCATGGGGCGGAGGAAGAGGAGGGGGAGTTGGAGGAGGGGGAGTTAGAAGGAGTAAGTCGGGGCGGAGGAGGAGGGGGAGGAGGCTGGGGCAGAGGATGGCAAGGATGGGGAGGAGGAGGAAGCTGGGGTAGAGGTGGAGGAAAGACTATGTCTACCCTTTTTTAAAAATTAATTCCTTATGAGCCCCCGAAGTTAACGTACGTTTGCGTTGCGGATGGACAATAATTAACGCAAGGGGCACAAGTGATAGAACGATAAAGAGTCTGAGGCACACTGATATTCCCAAAAAGGGAGGGGTATAACTGATATTGCAATATCTCAAAAGGACACAACTGATAAAAACCTTTTAATTTATTGTAAGAGCTATGTCCTCTAGCTCAACCACACATTGATTCATTGTATAATGCGCATCTTTAGCACAACCCCTTTAAGAGAATGGCAAGTTTGGTAACTTGAACATCGATTGAATGTTACATGATCAATGTATCTGATGTTTTCAATTATTTTCATCCCAAAACTAATCTAAAGTTGATAAGCTTATTCTTTTGCAAGTGCAAGTACAAATCTTTGCCGGGGGTAATATCAAATTTCACAAGTTAACACAAGATTCCATGCAAAAGACCAACATGAAAAAAAGGAGAAATTTGCATGCACATCCTCTTATATATATATATATATACTAGGAAGATATCCGCGTTTTGCGACGGAAGGGAATTTTGTTGATTATACGTAAGAAAAAATGGTAAATTATGATTGATATTGAAAAGGACAAAATATTGTTCATAGTTGTTTTCTCTAGAAATATATAGTTGAAATAAGGTAAAATTCAAATACATATAGTATGGACATTTTTTATTTCACAGAACAATAACTTGAAGAGGATTTGTATTGTTGTTTCGTCTTTCGAATAACAAATTATTCAGTATACAAATCAAAATTCTTTAATCATATAGTTCTAAAATTTTATTTTACCATAGCATAGGGAAAAATATAAGTAAAATTTGATTCATTAAATTATATAAATAGCATGTTTGAAAATATTAAAGAGGATTTTTTCAGTGTAAAAAAATAGTAAAATTGATGCTACCTTTATTGGAGAATAGGGCAAGAACATCAATATTATACGTCAACATGCTTGATTGGCATATGTTATATCATTTAGTAAAAAAATATGCTTATCTAAAAGGATGTGAACAACAATAATTGGAATCCGGATCAATAGTAGGAAGGTAGTAATTGTGAGAAAGCATTTAAAAGAAGAAGAATACCAGCTACTAAAGAAGGAACAAATACCACAAATATTTCAATGATATTGATTACAGTTATGCTGGAGAAGAAATCAAGAACATGGAAAAAATCCTACATGTTACATTCGCATACATCAGTTTATTGCATAATTGCACGCATATACATATAAAGATGAAATGACAACGATAGATATCAGAATGAATAGTAGATGCTTAATTGGTTAGAAATAAATTAGGGAAAATCCCAAGGTAGAAGCAATTATAGAGAATTGAAGTAAGGAAAATTCTATTTTCTAGACACAAAAAAGACTACAATATAAATATTTAACATAATATGAGGACTTTATCTATGCAACTTGGCACATACCTGGAAAAAGTAAGGGAAAAATTTCTCAATATAATTAATCCCATTGATAATATGTATGGGAAAAATTGCAGGAAAAATGTAAGTCAGAAACGACAAAAATACAAGGAAAGGAAGAACCCATGGGAAAAAATATAAAAGCAGAAAAGAGAAGGTAGATATTGCAAAAGTATAAGGAAAGAAAGGGCACATCTTGCTAAAGTTGGTAGGAGAGAGAATCTTTATACGGAGGAAAAAGTTGCAAAAGAAGCAAGCAAAGGCAAGATCATCATCATGCCACGTGTCGCATGGTTGCTGAAAAACCCAGCTTTAAGGATTTACTAGTAGGATACCCGCGCTTCGCAGCAGAAGGAAAATTGGGTGATTAATTTTAAGGACGTATTGGAAGAAAATTTGTGAAATTGCAAGTGAAAATAAAAGCATCAAAGAATATATATCTATATATATAATATATATGAGCTAAATTTATAACTAAATTGAAAAGAATTTCTTTGAGTGGTAATAAAAGTTCACCTCATAGATAAATGGAAACAAAATCAGAAATCTAACTTCTAGAAATTCAAGTTAGTGATATATGCCATCGTGTATTTGTATACAAACTGAAAGTGGCAGCTTACCATGAAGTTAGTACAAAAAGAGTGTGTACGTGAAAGGGAAAAGAATACGTGGGAGAACCCAAACAAATTGCATGTTTTTCTGATTTCAAATTATGAGTAATGAAAATATCTACTAAATATAAACACTACAAATTCATTTCATTTGAGAGCGAGTGGATATTGTTATTTTTATTTTGTAATAATAAATTTAAATTTTTTCTTGTATAGAGAGGAAGATAATGTTCTATCAAAGATGCATTAAATGGAATGTAAGATAAAGCAACAAATATTTAGAATTTCCATTAACTAATAGATAAACAATGAACCTTTAGAAGTTGCAGTAAGTTTTGTTAGAAATACATAATACATTTGCAAGATAAATAATTAATTATAAAGGTAAATATTAAGGAAAAAGCAATTAAAGATTTTTTTGACAATACCTTAATAAATGTGTGACTTACTATCTTCTTTATATTGATGATTCCAAATTCCTTCCAATATTAATTACAATGAAATAATAAAAAATCGATAATATTAATAAGTTGGACAAATGCTCAAGTGTTTTGAGGTGTAATAATTGCCTCTTATAAATATAGACATGAAAAAATTGTAAAAATAGAACCAGAAACAACACAAATGAAAAGGTATAGTTTAAACCATGGTTTAAAAAATCGGTCCGGACTGGCCGGTCGGACCAGTAACCTGCCCCGACCTGGTTGGCTCGGCGGGTTTTTTGTAATTAATTTCAAAAAAATAAAAAAATAAAAAACTGAGTCCGACTAGTGATCGGACCACGTTGACCCGAATGGTCGGACCGAGTTGACCCGGATTGACCCAATTTTGATGGTTTGGTAATTTTCAAAAAATAAAGATTTAGATAATGAAATAATGTGGTTTTTATCACGTATACCCTTCTTAATTTCTGCAATATAAGGTATGTCCCTCTCTCTTTTGGAATATACATTGTGCCAATAATTTCTTAAAGTAATCTAGAAGCAACTATAAATAAATGACTACAATATTATATTCATATATAATTCTAGAAAATATGACTAACTTTGTAGAGTTTTACTCGAAATAAGCGGTCATGTTATTCTATTTAAAAATTTGAAATTTCTAATGATTATTTCATTGATATATAAATACATACATATATGTATCCGGTTTTATTGGTTAAAAAAATTAGTTCGACTGATCTGACCAGTAAATTAAGTCCGGTCCAGTTTTTTCCGAGTCGATAGGAGTGATGACGTCATGCTGACATCATCACCGGTCCGACCGGTTTGGACTGATGGTGCGACCCGATCGGACCAAACCGAAGACTGACCGGTTCAATATCCGGTCTGATTTTTAAAACCTTGGTTTAAACCTGCAGGTTTCTTAAAGTACAACTCAAATGCAGAAAACAAACGAAAGTGGCTTCTAATAAGATTTGATCTTAACCAATAAAAGTACTATTGATTGTCCATGAACATATATTTAAATTTACAATAATCTAGGTTTGATTTTGAGGAATTACAATAAACCCATTAACTGCAACCTAAATTAACAACTAATATTGAAGGTGATTGTTACAAATTATACTTATATCTAAAAGTCACTATAAAATTACGCAAGGACAACTGTTGGAAAATGAAATATATATAAAAGGTTGAAGATCTCTGGAACCATTATTGTAACATTACAAAAGCTGTAGGAAGCTTCATATTAGGAAGGAAGACATCAAATCTTTGATCTTTGATATATGAAATATTAAATGGAGATTAATAACGTTCAAACTAAAGATATTTAATTTCAAAATTTACTTGATACCGATGATATAAATATTGACTTAGTTCATTGTTTAGTTACCATATCATCACCAATAGTTATAAACTTTTAACATGTGTATAATTTATTCTGAATAAAAAGATATTATGTATTGTGTCATCGCATATATTCATTTTCTATGTAAAATTGTATAAAATAATAACCGTATGGACAATCTTTGACAAACAAAGCTCGTATCTCGATCCATGCTAGAGATTATTAATAAATAGATTTCCAAGAAATAGAATATACATGGGAATAGGCTATATAAAGGAAATATAACAAAGCATATTTTTTCAAACCATAACAATAGTAACTTGAAATTTAACCCATCCGAGTCTCAAAAGTATAGACGACTAATGCAAATATTTTTTTTCTACAAAACTATTTACTATATTTCCTAGTATTACTTTAAATTAGAAATATGTTAACCCATAACATAGAAAACCATCTATTCAATAAGTCAAATGATATAAATACTAACTCGCGAAAAAAAAGATACGAAACATATAGATAAAAAACACCAAGACACTTTGTTGGTGACATAACTACAAAACTTCAAGAACACCACGATCAAATCATTCTAGACGAAGGAAAACTGATTCTAGAAACATTATACACTTGATGAAACAAAGTGGGTTTTTATCAGTTGTACCCCTTTGAGATATTGCAATATTAGTTATGCCCCTCCTTTTTTGGAATATCAGTTGTGCCCCTACCTTCTTGCAAAATTCACAGTTCTGCCCTTTTGTAATATCAGTTATGCCCTTACTTTACCTTAACAGAAGGACAAAACTGTGAATTTTGCAAGAAGGTAGGGGCACAACTGATATTCCAAAAAAGAGAGAAGCATAACTGATATTGCAATATCTCAGAGGGGCACAACTTATAAAACCCAACAAAGTAATTAGGAACACGTTTCGAGGAGCATTCCATCTTGCCAATAGCTCCCCACACATTCTGAAAATCACCGTTCTTATAATTATGCTTTTTTTAATTTGACTCAGCATAATGCAAGAGAACAATGTCGCAAAAAATGAAAAATGAAAAATAAAATGACGGTATTACAAAAATTGGATATATAAAATTATATGAAACTTTGAAATAAATTTTTTAATACTTAGATGTCGGTATAGTTGCAGAAACCACACCAGTTATTACCATTACACGTGATTAAATGACCAAAAAATTGCTTCTACTTTCATAAAATCAAGTTCAGAAAATAATTGTTTGCAACCAAAGGCACCAACATTAATTAAAGGTTATATTGGATTAATGTGAACAAAAGAATTGATAAATTACAAACGACATGTAAATCACTATTGAATTTGGAGAACACGTAATTCATTTTTTATGTAGGATTATGAAAACAGCGCACCATGTGATACTGTAGCACTTACGTGTTTAAATTCTATCATATAAGGTTAAAAAGGCTACACGTATATACAAACGTAATGGGGGAATATTTACTATTACATGTAAATTCTAAAAAAATATTTACACAACCATACATGAAAAAATTAGCAGTAATCCAGAAACCATTTGAATATATGAATGTAGAAAAAATACACGCATCAATACTGATAACTTAAATATATAAAACACCATTATAAAACATTTTTTAGTTAGTTGGGTGACTGTCAAAAGAGAAAAACACAAATGGAGAAGATATAACCCGTATCATGTTTGTCAAGTTAATTTTATTATTGTAGAGACCTATGGCCAAGCATGCTCCAACGCATTAAATTGGGTGGAGTGGGAGGTAAAAAGCCCAAAAGGGAAAGAGATGCTCCAACGCATTAAATTGGGTGGAGTGGGAGGTAAAAAGCCCAAAAGGGAAAGAGATGAAACAGCCAACAAAATCAACCGAGGGAAAAATTGTAAAATGACAAAGCCTGCGAGGGGATGAAAGGGAGAAATGGAAAAGGCTTTCAAGAAGCTACGTGGTTATTGGAGGGAGAAACTGCAAAACGCCACAATGTGCAGGGAAGAAAAGGGGGTAAACAACTAAACATGGAAGGTTTCCATGAAGCCACGTGCCTTCAAATGGGTGAAAAACCCAGCTTTAAAGAGAGTAATAGATATAGATATATATTACAAACAAAACTTCCCCAATCCATTATCATCTATTCCTACAACTTGAGAAGAAAACAATAGATTACAACACACATGTATTTATCATCATGCCATTATAAATTTTTATTATCTATTTATTAATTAATATCTATGGATACATGTTTCAGATGAACAATATCGATTGAAGAATCATGTCATCAAAATACAATAAGATGCAAAATGACATATACATTCCAATTACATGTATTTAATAAGGTGCAAAATGACATTTGCATTCCAATTACACGTGTTTAACAGTCGCATACGAATTATCCATGAATGTTGTACATTCTTAAATTGATAATAGTCAAAATGTTCGCCAAACTTCTAGTTGCATTTTTAACTAAAATGAAATATTACTATCGAAATTGCATATATCAAACCTGTAGAAAGATAGCCGATGGGAGGAAAACTCAACTTTAGTATATAATATTACTAAATAAAATATAGTTTGAGAATATACTTCGAGATATCAAATCACTCCTCTGTTGTTATTATATTATATATGATTATGTAGTCATATATATATATATATATAGAAAAGGATCATACTCCATGAAGTAGATAACTTACCTACTCCATTTTCAAATTTTTCAATTTTTTTTTATTTTTTTGAAAAATGCTTCCATGGATTTTCATAACTATATCCTTCTAATATGTCATTCAAATTTCGTTAGAAAAAAGAGACTCCTACGGCTTTCATCCAGACGATCATTTTTAACGGTCACAGATTTGCAGTATTTTTCATGTTCTAGATGGAGGACGTAGGAGACTCTGTTTCTGACGAAATTTGAATGACATATTAGAGGGATATAGTTATGAAAATCCATGGAAGCATTTTTCAAAAAAAATTAAAAAATTAAAAAAAAAGAAAGTGGAGTAGGTAAATTACTACTCCATGGAGTAGGATCCCTTTCCTCATATATATATATATATATATATATATATATATATATATATATATATATATATATATATATATATATATATATATATATGAGGATAGGGAGTATGCACCCAGGTGCATGTAATTTTACATGCACCCGGGCCTATAACTCCTACATTTCTTTACTTTTCCAAAAAATATTGTCGTGTATATTCATCTATGTATCCATCTTATATGTCATTCCAATTTCGTCAGAAACAGAGACCCCTACATCCTCCATCTAGAACAGGTCATTACAGCAATTCTAAGACCATTAAAATAATGTGTTCTAGATGGAGGACGTAGGGGTCTCTGTTTCTGATTAAATTGGAATGACATACAGGAGAGATATATAGATGAATATACATGATGGTATTTTTCGAAAAAGTAAAAAAATGTGGGAGATATAGGCACGGGTACATGTAGAATTACATGCACCTGGGTGCATACTCCCTATCCTCTATATATATAGTAATTTAAGATTTAATTTTGGTACGATAACTATATATCAAAGATATTCAAATCTTTTCAAAAATGACAAAACTAGCTTTACATTTATTAATCCAAAGATTTGATGAGTAGTGTACGATTCGGTGTATACTTATCATCGTTGATGTTATTATTAAATAGAGTTTTTATTAGTTGTACCCTTTAAGATATTGCAATATTAGTTATGCTTCTCTTTTTTTTAGAATATCAGGTGTATCCTCGATTTTTTGTTGTTCTATCACTTGTGACTCTCTGTTATTTTAGTCGTCAATGAATTGAACTTAACCATGATTTTTCCAAATCATGACGAGATTAAGAGGACCATAACTGTCCAAAAACTCCTCTCACCCATCCTCCTCCCTTTCTCCATTATCCCACACCCTCCGACCTCTCCACCATGATCCCTTTGCCTCTGCTCACTCCTCCTACACCGTTTCCGTCAAGTGCATTGGTCTCCCTTTCCGACTACTGTTGGGGAATATGCACAACCAGGAGTATCCCCTAAGACTGTCCTGCAGCAAAGATGGCACAACACAATATGTGTTCCCCACACGAGAACTCAATGGCAACAATATGACAAGCACAAGCAAGCACAACAAGCAACCACACGAGACAAAGATTTTTATGTGGAAACCCTTACTCGATGTGAGCAAGGGAAAAACCACGAGGCAAGATCGGAAACCAATCCACTACGGTCAAGTCGAGCCAAATGTTCTTTCAGTTTTGTTGCCCAACAAAATCGAGGTATAAGCCACACACAATAGATAGTTCTTCAACAAGTATCTAACTATCCCTAGGTTTCTAACAATACCAATATTGTGCTCAAATCAAGAAGATAAGTGGCTTCCCTTGTGGGCTCCCGGATGGAGTTCCAAAATCAGCTTCGGCTCCTTGAGGTCGTCCGCAACGACCTCTAATGGTTGCTCCTCTCGAGCTCTCTCCAACGACTCCTCTCTCGAATCCGCAACCTTAGCAGCACCTCGACCAACTGGAGAAGAAGAGCAAGGCCACCGACTGCTCTCTCTCGCTCTCGGTCTCTCTCTCTCTCTCTCTCTCTCGTGGAGGAAGAGGATGGGTTTCGAAAACCCATTTTTCTTCTCTTTGGAAGCTTGCTGGAATCGGTTGGAATGGAAGGGCCGAATAGGACTTCTGTCGTCCTGGAAATAGGCAGCCACATGGGGCTCCCATTTGCTGGATATATTGCAGTGATGCCGCTGCAAAAGGGCCAAAGGCTGCAGCCCCAAAGGAGCCCAAGTTGGGGCTGGACTAGCAAATAACCCAACAACCTCCCCCTCCAGCCCCAATGGGGAGGTGTTGTCCAATGATGGAGATCATGGAGAAGTGACACTGCTCAGCTCTTTACAGGGTTGAAGCTTGTCACGAGTGACTGCCTTGGTCAACATATCCGAGGGGTTTTCATCTGTGTGTATCTTCTTTAACATGAGTTGCTTTTCTTCAATTGCATCCCTCAACCAATGGTATCTCACATCAATGTGCTTTGTGCGAGCATGATGCATGGTACTCTTGCTCAAATCTATAGCACTCTGGCTATCACAAAACACAACCAGCTCACTGTCATTCAATCCAAAGTCACTAAGAAAGCGTTGTAGCCACAACACTTCCTTCCCGTAGGAGATGGGTATCTGAGGAAAGATGGGTATCTCGTTAATATGGCAATCCAAACTCACCAAAACATTTCTGTAGCTTGAATGAAAAATACAGTAGCACCATAGCCACAACCGCCTCCTACTTGGGGATTTGGGCAAATGACGAGATACCCATCTTGCAAGATCAGATCTTTTGCTCGGAAATCGGGGTTTCACGAAAGGAAACGGTGATTAGTTGCCATGTTTCTCAAGAACATGCTCCTATTTTTTAAAAATAGGAGGAGGAGCAAGAGGCGGGGGTGGTTGGAGAGTAGGAGGAGGAGGGGCGACGGAAGAGGGAGAAAAAGGAGGAGCATGTTGAGGAGGCTGGGGAGGAGCAGGAAGAGGGGGAGGAGTTTCGCGGTAAAACAGTTCAATCTCTTTTTTTATTTAATTTCCCTTGTCTCCAAAGCTAATATCAGCATTGGAGATGGATGACAACTATCCTGAGGGGTACAAATGATCATTGTGTAAGAAGTCATAGTCACAACTGATATTTCAAAAAGGAAGGGACATAATTGATATCGCAATATATCAGAAGTGTACAACTGATAAAAATCCTATTAAATAATGAATCCTAACATTTTAATAAAAAATGATAATAAAGAATGATATCTCTTAATAATACTAAAGCTGGATTTTCTCCCCAACTTTAGACGTGGTTTTTTCTATTCTCTGATATGTGGCACTTTGTTGCGAGACTTATTCCCTCTGTTCTTCTCTCAGGTCTCCCCCCATTCGTTTGAGTATGTGTCGATTTATTTCGGATTTCCCCCTCTATTCGGCATGGTCCTTTCCGCTGCCCATTGGTATAACACTTGTCAAATTCCTGCAAGAGCATTGCCACTGCTTTCCATTCGATCAGACAGTTGCCCATGTTATTTTCCATCGCACTGGAGATCTCAGGTATGTCCTAACAAACATGTTATTTTTACATGTTGTTATGTGATTGAAGTGCGGTAGATTTTTTTCATTCAGATGAAAGTGGATGTGTTGATTTGCTTCGTTTTGGTCGCGACAAAGACTGCATGTCATTTGCACTCGAGTGAAGGATTTGAGGTACGCTTTGTCACTTTATTATGTGATCATTATGAGAAGACTATTTTCGATTTCGATGAACTGATGTTGGATGTTTTATTTCTATGCTATGTGTGAATTTTGATACTTAGTAGCAGTGTTAAAAAAGGCTTAGTGGTGTTCTGTTATAGCTAAATATAAATTGCAGTCCACGGCATGCGTTCTTGTAGTTTCAATGTCATGCTTGTTTTGCATTTTGATTGATATTGCCATGTTAGATGTTATATTCTTATTTGCAACGTTTGGATTTTGGAACCAAGATTGGATGTTAGAAAAAAATTGTGTTTTTTGTTACAGCTGAATAAAAAATTACAGCTGGCAATATTTTATTTTCTTAAAGGAGATTCAGGAGTATGAAAAAGATCACTGTATTTTGTTACATTTGAATAGGAAATTCAGAGAGTAGAATTATGTGTTCTTGTAGGAGATTCATGGTAAGGGGTTTAGAATATGCAAGCATCTTATGGCGAGAACATTGCTCGAAGATTTGGAATGGATAAGATTTTATAATGTGCAACTATGCGAGTCAGAAATATTGAAAAAAGATCATTTAACATAGTAATTTTCTGTATGGGTGATTGAACAATTT
Source organism: Ottelia alismoides (assembly GCA_037367405.1). Classification (NCBI taxonomy): domain Eukaryota; kingdom Viridiplantae; phylum Streptophyta; class Magnoliopsida; order Alismatales; family Hydrocharitaceae; genus Ottelia; species Ottelia alismoides. Next base: position 34,408 of record JAZKJV010003158.1, on the reverse strand, counting down.
ATATTATCTTAATTATAATTTTTAATTTTGAGTGAGAGTTGGTACTTCGATTTATATATTACAAACAATGTCTTTAAGATAATATAAATTGTTCATTCATGTTTATCAAGACCAATGGAAATCTTCTCTTCTGGCTCAGTGCACACATATAGTCTCTTTCTCCCTCATACAATGACCCCTCCTCTCTCTTTTATAACGATCTCTCTCTCCCTCTCTTTATTTCTGTAACGTTCTCTCTCCCCCCATCAATAGCCCACTCTCTTCCCCCATGATCTCTCTCCTGGATCCCACTCTCCCCCCATGTCTCTCTCTTCTTTATATAAAATATATAACACCTCTCTTTATCCATCATTTTTATTTGTAGTTTATTATTTTAATATGGATTTGTTGTTATAAGCACAATTCGAAGCAACTGATGCAATATACTACAAGGCTCAATGTTATATGTCGCATCCTTAAAAATAGCAATGCCCCCCTAAAAAGAAGCATGGCAGAAATGTGTCAATTTTCACATTAGATCCATCTGAATAGAGATCAAACATTGGTTGCGTATAGATCAAGATTTCTGAAGTGGACATGTTATGAGATCCGTCAGCATCACCATTAATATAAATAAATATAAATATGTAGGAATGTGTCTAACTTAAATTAGAAGAAGAACCTCTAATGGATGTACCGATATGTATGTGTATTTATATATTTCGTACTATTATTATCTTATGCTAAGTGATCCGAAGTAGCTAGCATAGGAACATAGTAGCATTTGGTATTTGCTGGAATATTCCTTTCTAGGTTTTTATCAAGTCATTCAATATGTTTGCTTTTATGTTGTATATATTGATGATAAACGATTTTATACATATTCGACGATGGAAATGAGGTAGATAACCCTGACCTACAATGGCACACTCATATGCATGTAAAAAAAGTTGCGACGAGATTGCATATTAAGAAGACATACATATTTTTTCACTTAATCGAAAATTGATTCGCTCTCATGCATTCCATGGGACCCTTTAAAATTACAAACTATAGAAAACTTGTGGCTAACATGTATTTAATCATCAGACTCTTGAAACTTATGCTATATAAACCTATAAATTTAAGTTATATCTAGACTACACAACTCAATTTTAGAATCAAAATGTCTGGATTTCATTGTCTTTTACTTACAACACCCTATGTATTCATAAACATATTATTCTAGCTTATTTTTTTATTATAGCATGTATAGTTGGACATATTCTTCTAGCGTAAATCATGAATTTCATTTACACATCATCATCATGACATGTGTTTTGCATGAATACATATGCCACAATTTATAGATAAAAAAAGGCATGCAATGATCTATTATACATCCTCTGTTGTAAAAGTAGGAGTATTCATAAATGATTGATACAAACTTTAATGAATAAATCGATGAAAAATTGTTGTTAAATAACGAATATGACATTCTTTGTTAATTACACAATACTAATTTAGCAACAAATAATATTTATTGTTATATCTTTAACATCGAAAGATATAAGGATGAATATTCAAATTATTGGTTACTTAAGACAATTTTGTTGTAAAGAATGCTTTTAAATTTTCAAAAATAAGTTGTTTAAATATAATGAACGGTCTTCATAAAAAAATTATAAACTTTAACTATTTTCACATGTTTGCAATTTATTCTTACATATCAAAATCCTAACTATATAAATAATAATTGCTATAAATTTTTCATCAAATAAATATATGAAATGCACATTGTTAACATATTTCTGTAATAAATAATAAACTTAAAAATAAATAAGTAAATATTCATACTATATATTATGAAGTTAATTGAATGTTGTGTTAACGTTTTTTTTCCAAAAAAATATTTACCTTATTTTACATATAGTATTTATTGTGATCACATGGCGTAGAATAATTTACATATTTATTTAATGTGAAATTCTAATTGTAAGCATTGATCTTATAATGCAAATAATAATTTCTATCAAGGTACACTAAATGGATGTAAGTGGGTCATAATATCAGTACATTACTTTTATGATCGATAAACAATTAAATATATTTTTCGTTACTTAAAAAATAAAAAATGAGTGCAAAATATATTAATTAAAAATAAGTTTCATATTGATTATCAATCATTAAGACAATCTGATCAATTAAATATAGATTAAATCACCAATTATAAGTTATAAATAAAGATCAGATATTTTAAAAAATTCATAAAGTTCGAAAATACATGTAGCAAATCATTCTTATAGTAAATATCATTTTAAAATAAAACAATTAGATTTCAATATATGCATTAACATTTTTTAAAAGATCTATGTAAAAGAGGGAATTGAGAGTCCATAGTGCATGAATTCCTCTAGGTTCTGTTCCTCTCTCATTTTACTTTAAGAATTTGATATTTTTTAAATGTATCATTCATCTTTGCTGGTATTGTAAAATTATATAAAATTTAAAAAAACAGTCAAATTTACAAGTTTTATTATTATATACCCTTGCTTATGCATTTTTAATTCAATAACTTAATGTAAATCATTCAAAATGTTGATGAAAATTATCTCATTCATCTCGCTAAAAAAGAAATAAAGTTGACCTTAAAAGAATTTAAAATATAATTTTAAAGATAGCACGCATTGTTGTATTCGCTCCAACCCGCCGCATGTATACATATATATTAATGAAATTGGTCCATGGTTCGTAGGCATTTTGGAGAATGTAGTATTACTGAAATTCAGGTCTCAAAATGATTGTGGATTTCATCGATATTTGTCGTTCGGGTCGGGACTTTTTATATATTTACCCAATCTAATTAAAAAAAGGAACAGAGCTTCAGAACCAGTAATAGCGTCACCCGAGGAATCCCCGACTCCGCACACGCCGCGCGCCACGTGTCCCGGTGCCGTTATCCACGCGTCCGTCCGCAGCGGATTTTGGATTTCCGCTCTGTGCTCTTTCCCCTACTTCTGCCCCTCCAAGTCCACCTTATGGCCAATGGCTCCTCCTCTCTCCACTCCCCCCTCCCACCCTCCTCTCTCCCTCTCCAATCCCACCCTCAAATCCCTAATCTCCGCCCCGCCGAGAGCAGCCGATCGTCTCGCCGCATTTTCCCCCTGTTCCTCCGATTCGGGGGTAAGTATCCTGCAAATCTAGGGTTGCATTCTGCCGGAGTTGTTGATTTTGGAGGACTTCGACCTTGATGCGATCGCACGTCGTGTTTCGAGCGACTTAGGGGGTAAAGGTGAGTTTTTCTATGCGAAGTGACGTGCATTGCTGGAAATGGAAGTAAGATGTGTGCTACGAGAGTGGGAGAGGTGAGAAACGGATTTTGAGCTATTTTTATGCGTAGAGAAGCACACAGTGTGTGATATTCGGAAGAGAGGCCGATGCGGGTGCGGGTGGATTCGGCAAGGTTGGGCCATGGTAGCACCCGGTGGTGCCCGGCTGGCAGATGCCCGTGTGAAATAGTCGGTGGAGATTGTAGAAGGGCGACTTTCGTGAAGTGCAGGTTAAATGGAGGTCGGCGTGGTGGGGGAGCAGGGTGTTGTGCTTGTATGATTGCGAATGGAGGGAGAAGGTCCTATCTTGCTGTTGTCGATCACAGCTCCTTCGAACGGAATGCAAATGGACAGAAATTATATGTTGTTAAGCGTTTTTTGGAGGAATCGGAGTATCGAAACGTGGGGCAGGTGGCGGTTGAAGCGGAGCCATGCTTCACTGGCTTCCAAGAAGATCCCATGGTAGACAAGCTCAGAAATCAGCTCGGCATGATTCATCCGATCCCCGCACCACCTGTAAACCGCAGTGCTGCAGGCCTTTTTGTGCTATTTTTCTTCTGCGGGGTCGTTTTTGAAAAGCTCTGGAATTCAGGGAAGAAGCTCTTGGTGGATGCGGAATCTCGAGTTGTTATGTGGCCTCAGGTGCCTACGAGTTTCTCACAGCTTCTTGAGAAAGACTTGCAGCGGAAGGAGTCCGTCGAATGGGTCAACATGGTTGTGGGGAAGTTGTGGAAAGTTTACAGGGAAGGCCTCGAGAACTGGATTGTAGGCTTGCTCCAGCCAGTTATTGATGATTTGAAGAAGCCTGATTATGTTACTAGGGTGGAAATAAAGCAATTTTCATTGGGAGATGAGCCGTTATCTGTTAGAAATGTTGAAAGAAAAACTTCAAGGCGTGCCAATGATTTGCAGTAAGTTGTAGTACCCCTCTTTCAACAATTCTATTTTTGGTACAAGCCTATATGTTAAATCTTCTTTAGTCCTTGCTGATGTAAAGAAGCATTGTTGTGGATAACTGGAATCAATTTGAAAGCTTCTACGTGACAATAGTGCATAACAAATTTCACTTCTAATCATTTTATATTAAATGGAAAGCTGGAATACGGAGAGACATGGCATCATGCAGTTGAGGATTAAATATGAGGTAAAGACATTTATAATGTATACAGTTTCAGGCAGCTAGAAGACAGAAGCCATCAAGACCTGCTTGACATTCACATTTCATCACTTGGAGTAAAAATGATACTGAGACATTAAGGCATTTATACATGTAACTTAATTTTGAAGCTAAATGTTAACAGGGTGAAGAAATTGTGCTTGAATGTTCATTTTGTTGTGTTTTTTCGTATGCCACTAAAACTTTAGTGGAGTGCACAAAGGTTTCACCATTGAAGCAGAATGTGCTGTGTTATCACCAAGGAAACACAATTCTAGTCTCAAATCTTGAAAGAAATGTTTCTATGGCCAGAACATCAGAAATTTCAACGTAGCACTGTAATTTGGTAAAATGTTTTGGACTCATAAAAAAGAATTGGTGAGTGGAAAACGACATTTACTAGGACTCACCTTTCAAAAAATTAGTAGATCTTCCTATTGTTTCTAACAAATAAATCTGTTATTTATGTCAAAGCTGAAATAGGAAAGTACTGATAGATAAGAGTTTAAAAAGAAAGGAAAGTGACTAGCAGTTATTGCACTAGTGTCTAGATCAATGAATATCATTTCCGGGTTGCATAAAGTTTTGCTCTTCACATAGTTTGTCTGCACATTTTTCTGCATGTTAATCCTTTTCTTTATCAGGTACCAAATTGGTCTTCGCTACACTGGGGATGCCCGAATGTTGTTGTCTTTGAAATTAAAATTTGGCATCATTCCTGTTGTGGTGCCTGTTGGGATTCAAGATTTCGACATTGATGGGGAATTGTGGGTCAAATTACGGCTAATACAGTCAGAACCTTGGGTAGGGTCTGCGAGCTTGGCTTTCGTTTCCCTTCCGAAGATTAAGTTCGAATTATCACCATTCCGCTTGTTCAATCTTATGGGTATGCTTACTTTCTAATCTCAGTCTGCCTTTCAAGTTTTTAGAAATTTCGTTTTTGAGTGATTTTAAATATTACTCAATTGCCTCACTTGAGGTAGTACTTTTTTGAGAGAGAAAAATCCCGACCCTCCTCTAACATTACTGTGATCATACAGAATCTCCATTCAGATGGTCAGATAGTAAACAAGTTTTTGGTATGCTAACTTTTAGCTGGAGACCTGTATTAGTTGGATAAGGAAATAGAAGATCACAAGCATCCCAAACAGCTTGATATATTTCCCTTGTAAAATTCTGATTTTTTCTGTTTTTTTATGATGACCTGCTTCAATTTTACTGGAACTGGAAATTAGCAAAATTATTTGAACACACTGGAAATAGTCATATTCTTATATTTCTTTGTTATTTTTGCATTCTCAGTCAGGCGGTGACAAATTTGTATATTAATGTGTTCACATTGTGATTATTGCTAATTATTTTATCCGTCAATATCCTTGTGCTATGTGAATCTCTTATATTCTGCTAATGGATGCTTTCTTTTGCATTTTCATGTCACTTGCAATGGATACTTGTTGGCCAGCTATTCCTGTCCTCTCAATGTAAGGCACATCTTCCTCGTTATGGTTACAACTTTGTTAAAAAATGTTTGTAAATTTTCTTGGTTTTCTTGAGACATTCACTTTTTTGGGTTAGATTGAGGTTGTTTCATGTCCCTGTTTGCATCAGCTCTGTCGTGTTTTTCGAAAGGTCCATTAGTGCTACAATATTTTTTAATTGATGATTTATCACAATTTATATCCTTTGGACATTTACTATTTAGCTTAAAAATATTAGTACTTGATACTAAACTTTATATATTCTTAATATGTCCTCTCAAGTCGGATCGTGCTACCTTTAAGTAATAGTTTGCTGTTATAAATAATGCAAGGGCTATCGGTAGAATGCCCTTTTATTAAATATATTGGGAAGAAAAGTCAGTAGCCTCAGCCTGACACATGAAGCGAAGACTGATGCATGCATGGTGAAATTCATGTGGTAATTTTCACAAACAAAACATGCTGGATTGTCGGACATGCCTTGTCCTAAATGGCTACAAAGGTTAAACTTCCGGTTGAAGCCTCGAATCACTGATAGCTGAATCTACTGTAGTTAACGAAGGTATGCCACCAAGGATTGATATTCTATTCAACACATTCCACCATGTTTGGCTCTCAGGATAATATATGGCCTGATAAATAAATCAGACAAAATGCAGAGTCGGCAATTTATCTCAATATGCTCTCCGTGCTACTGAAGGATAAGGTTTATAGTAGACTATTAGCCATTGGATCTGTCACATGGACTCCCATCATGCTTAAGATACATTCAGTCCTTGCAGCTACTGACTTTTATTTACCATGGTCCTTCTTTATAGGCCTGTTATAGGTACACTTGGTTCTTCTTTCTCTGTCCGACGGTATGTTTTCGGCAAGAATCTTTATAGGCAACCTGACTTCAATGGGCATTGACCATCATGTCGCCTTTCTTGGGAAACCTTTTATGTTTCAAGGGTCATGATTGGAAACCCTGGATTAGATTTGCTGCTTGGATTTCTCGCATATCAGCTGCTTAAAAAATGTCTTATCATATTTTATTTTATTTTGAAAGACAAAGGGGTGTGCCACCTTAAGTGTGTGGGCCACTAGCAAAAATCCATTTATATCAAACTTAAATACAATTTTTTTCTTTGAGCATGACTTTGCAAATGACAACTACAAGTGATTTGTCCATGACTCAAACAGATACAAAGCAACATGTAAAATTATGTTCTCTGCATAATGCCTACCCCTCTAAAGATGAGGGGATTCCTGTCTAACTAGATTGTCTAACATTGGGCCATGACTTGAGTCTTTTCCGCCTTCGAACGGTATGTGGAGGATACAAAACTTCTCGAGATTTGCTCGTGACCTGAGGCAAATATGAATATGCCTTTTCATATTTATGTAGATCATTTTGCTCAAGTCTCACCTTCTTCAGAGATTTAACTCATTTACACTTTCTTATATAAATTCAATCAACATTTTTTGTTCCTCTTAGTACGCATAAATGTGCAATGAAGTATCGGAGGGGTAACTCACAAAATAATTTCATGTGAATATTTTCTTCTTGACATTTTGGGAGGGTTACATGACTTTTACACCTTGGATGATTTTTTTGGTTTCCATTGTAGATGTATACTCTAATTTCATTTATGGTTGTAGTAGTAGTTACTGGCATATTCACCTGCTATAATCAGAACATAAATTAATAAGATGCCCATAATGTCATTCTTGCATGCATTTAAAAATGATAACATAAATTTTAGCACACTGCTGCTGTTTAGGTCATTATTGGATTATCAAATATCCCATGCTATGTAGCTGTTGATAAAGACGTCTGAGACTCAAGAAAACATTTTCATTATCCTTAAAACGAAGGGGTATCTGTAGGTTCATTTTCAAAGGATTTGCAAAATACACAAAACTTGGAGTACTTTGGATAATATAGCTTCCGATAGAATTTGGACGTGAAAACTTGTTTTTGCTAGGAACCAGAGTTTAGACATAGATGAGGACAAATATTCAGTTGCTCGAATGTCGATTACAATCATTGTCTGTTCATGTGTTTCATTTGTTAATGTTTTTCCCTTATTGGGTTTCTTGGTTGTTTTCAATTTACTGCTGGATTTATGTAGGGTAGCACAGGATTGCTATGTAGGCATCTTTTGCGAAAAAAACGTTTAATTATCTTTTCTAGATCCATTTAATTCAAGATTGCTCCTTTCTTTTACTTAAGGTTCTTACTGAAGCTACTTACGGAAGATTTGCCGCGTCTTTTTGTCCGACCAAAGAAGATCGTTCTTGATTTCCAGAGGGGGCAAGCCCTTGGTCCTGTTGCAGATGATTTTATAACAGACACTGTTCAGGAAAAAAGTAAAAATTTTGTTGGAGAACTATCAATTACTCTTGTAGATGCCAGGAGGCTACCCTATGTTTACTTTGGTATGGGCCTCTTTTCTTTACTTAATGTTGAAAGAAAAAAATGCAATCTAAAGGTACTGCACGTGTATGGCAGAAATGGAAGAAACCCCTTGTATAATATGTTTATGCAAGAGTCATCGGAGTCAAGTGGCTTGAATAGAAATACAATATCTTGGAGGTAGTTTTTGAAATGCCTATATTTTGCATAATATTTTGGCTAAGAATCCATGTAAAAAATCTGAACATACTTAATATGGGAAAATGGTTTGTTGCTGTTATTTGGAAGTAGAAGTTCAAAAAAGAACATGAAGCTTAAGTATCGAATAGGAGGGAGTTTACGACATGATTTGATCGTTGGAGACAGCTTTATGCATTAACTACCTCCACCTATTTTGGTATTCCTAAGTTCATCTTTTTCTATCTTTTTTGTTCATGTCAGCTACAACTATTTTCTTATCATCCATTCAAGAGTTTCCTTTTCCCCTTTTTCCTTTCGTTTGAGGAAGATGTATTGTTAATTCTATTGATCAATTGGAGTATTGGACTGTATCAGGATCTTTTTATTTGTGGTTTGTGGTGGTTCCTGTGCTGGTAGAAGCTCCCATTTGAACATAATATTAGCAACTGAACTAGCAAGATTCCATAACTAATACTGAGATGGAAGAAATCTTGTTAATTATGGACGCATGGAAAATTACAATCTGGGAAGACTAAATATATATTATCTTTTTGAATAGTCATGGTTTTTACCGGCTTTGTTCGACAACTTATTTCTTCTCTTTTTTATTTTTTATCAGCTAAGACAGATCCATATGTTATATTAAGTCTGGGTGACCAAGTAATCCGCAGCAAGAAAAATAGTCAGACAACTGTTATTGGTCCACCTGGGGAACCAATCTGGAATCAGGTGTGCTTCCTGAAGTCTTTTCCCTCTGGAATTTGTCTGTTTTTTTGCTAGAGAGTTTTTAATTGTAGAATTTATAATTGTTTATTTTTGGCAGGATTTTCACATGCTTGTGGCAAATCCTAGAAAAGAAAAGCTAAATATTCAAGTTCGAGATTCTCTAGGTCTTACAGATATCACTGTTGGCACTGGAGAGGCAAGTTATACTAATGAGATTCTACGTTTTGCATCTTTTGAACATGCATCTTTTGAACAATTTTAGACGGGAATTTAGAACTGCGTGTATAATTTGTTTGCTTTGCTCTCTGCTTCCTACTCTGTGTTGTGCTCCTCAAATTTCAATTTTTATGAAATAGACGTTTCCTGTCAAACATTTGGTCTGTACCCTCTCTTCTTGTCCGTCACCATTACCATGGGAAATCAGGGGATGGGAACATGTGATGCTTTTCATAGTTAGTTGTATACTTTTTGAATTGGATCTTGATTTCAAGAAGGGTTTGGGCGATCAAGTAGTCATATATCTTGACTTTGTGGTCTGGTGCCAGCACTTCTTGCAATGTGATGCATTCTGATTTTATCTGCATATAAGTTTGTCTAAAAGCAGGTGATATTTCGTAGATTTTTAAGGATGGATGCTTGCTCGAGAAGCATGTTCTGTTAATTCATCCCGATTCATTTATCTTCCCATCTATTCAGGTTGATTTGGTGTCTCTACAAGATACGGTACCCACCGATAGGATCGTCTCCTTGCGGAGTAGTTTGGGATTCTTTACTCGAATACCTTCTGGTGAAATTTTACTCCATCTTACATACAAGGCATATGTCGAAGATGAGGAAGATGACTCAGCGAGGATGGGATCCGAAAGTGATGCATCAGATGACGAAATACCTGATGTCTCTGAAAACTCATTTCCTGATCCAAGGGGAAGTGAATCCTTCATGGATGTGTTGACAGCTTTGCTTTTAAGCGAAGAATTCCGGGGCATAATGGCAACTGAAACAGGGAGTCGAATTTCTGAAGAACCCAACAAAACAGTAACAGCAGGACTTCGTGGCATTGCCAACTACTCTGTTGGTGACCCTGAGAGTGTCCCTCAAAGTTACAAAGGTATTGGTTTTGGAAAATCCCTGTTTCTATGTAAACTTCTACCAAATGAAATTTCATTGGAGAAGAACTACATGTTCTTTTTGTGCAGATCCTTCACTGATATGGCTTGCTGTCTTAACTGGTCTTGTTATTTTGGTCTCTGTAAATCTTGGTGGCTCAAGTTTTTTCAATCTTTAGTCCTTGTGGAGTTGGAAGCCGCTCTTCTCTATGAAGGTAAAGTTTTCATTGTCCCTTTTAATTTACCTGATATTGTTTGTATTTAGCAGCTGAAGATTTTTGAATCTGGGTAAGGATAATGATGATCTTAAAAAATGGTGAAGCCTTCTCCCACTTTAAGTGGGTTCGGCTACATAAATTCTTGCTCAAATACATGTTGAAAGATCTGACTATTTTTTATGCTGATTGTCGGCTACCTAACGTAACCCCTGCAAGGAGGAGTTTGAACCCTGATCTTTTGGATGGGGTTTGAACCCTGTTCTTTTGGGTGGTAGTCTACACTACCATCAGACCATTGAAGGATAATGATGTTCTGAAAAGAAAAATGTTCTTTACTGGAGAAAATCAAAAAAATATATTTTTTCCGGATGGTAGGAGAAGAGATATGAAAGGGTTAGATTGTTCATTCATTTTCCTCAAGTAGAAACGATAATATTTTTCTGTAGACCGATACTGTTACAAACCTTAGGCATCAGGAAAGTGGAACTAAACTCAACTTTTGAAGCTAAATGGGTTCTAGGTAGGATCCATTCATGGGTCTTACCTATATATTATCAGCACCTCACTCCCTTGAGCTGGAGCCTGAATGCTTTACTTGATACTATAGAGAAAGAGCACATTTCCCCTTGATCAAAACATCTGATAAGAGTAGGTATGCGACTGGAGGAACAGACAAATGCAGGCAGGTAGACTAACAGTAGTATTGGAGATGTTCCCAAGTATTAGTAGGAGATAATTCCGTGCAGTCTCATCAAACGTAGCTTCAGTATTTTCTCTTCAAGTGGAGTCCTTTGCGGGGATACCAAAGATTTAGATGGATTACAAGGAGATATGATGGAAAAATCGATCATGAACACGTTGATAGGCATGTACATTGACAGTGCAATTACAATCATCAATTGTTGAATGATGTCCTTTTTGTTGTTTTTTCCCTTTGTATTTAAAAAAACCAGTGGATTTATAACTTTGGGAGTTCGTCATTGAATTGGTCTCCTATGTGCATCGAATCTGACTTGTTTATTCTTTACTGGAATGACCGTATTCTTGTAGTTAGTGTCATGCTATAGATCACTGACTGACAAGTTTGTTCTTTGATTTGCTTTGACACAATACTTTTGAGCTGTGAACTTTAGGGTGCAAAAGCATAAACTTGTCGAAGCTTTCTCCCACTTTAAGTAGGGTTGGATACATGGATTGCTCATTATATGTTAAAAGATAAATTATTTTTTGCACGGGTTGTCGGCTGCCTAACGCAACCTCCATAAGGAGGGATTTGAACCCTGGTCTTTTGTGGGTAGACAAACTGCACTGCCACCAGATCGTTGAAGTGTGTGGTAGCGTGCAAAAGCATGTTGCATTAAAAATTGTACAGAGAAGAACTCACCTCTGCATATATTCATATTATTGGAGGGATGTATCGTGATAGGTAGTGTTAACACAGAGAATATGTATGATAAATTCTAACATGGATGTTCTTTACGTAACCTATAAAATCATTTGGTTAGTTGCATGGCATCCATGGACCTGATTCCCTCATTTCAATGTATGAAGACTAGTTTTTTTTTTAATTTAATACCAACTTCAATAATCTGGTGGTAGTGCGATGTGTCTACCACCGAAAAGACTCGAGTTCGAATCCCCCCTTGTGGGGGTTGCATTTGGTAGTCAATAACCATCGTAAAAAATAGTTGGATCTTTCAACATGGATTTGAGCAAGAATCCATGTAGTCGGCCCTACTTACAGTGGAGAAGGCTTTGCCATTTTTTATGACTAGTGAAATCAAACACATTTCCTCACCTGAACGTTTTCATGTTTTCTTATGTTGATATCTTACTCTTTGCTTGTTTTTCTTCTGGCAGGCATTTGCGTGCAGATGATGGCAAGACACCAATTTCTGCACAAGGCATCGCGTACATAGCATATACTTCATCTTACTATTTGCAGGGTTAGTCGGCAACATTAGAGGTAACCTGAAATGAAGCGAAAGAAACCCCCATCCCTCTCTTTCCTTTTTGTTTGCATCCTCATGTCGTTAGACGGGGTCACATTTTGACGTAAAAAAATTCCCATATTCCTATCTAAGATAATAAGATCATGGGGAGGACTTCTTAATTTTGGACTCATCCTCTCAGCCAGGTGATTTGTATGAGTAGATATCTAATCCCTTGCGGCTTCACCCCTTTCCCAGTTCCATGTTATCTCTGTGGCCAGTGGCCTTTTTGTCAGAGCGTAGATAAATAATTCTTGTATAAATCTTGTTGCATTTTTGGGATATATGTACTTTTTTCATTCATTACTTTTAATATTAACTGCACACACACTGTACATTAATGATCCTATTGATACTGTGAATATATTTCAACCTGCTGTAGTTCTTGTGGTTAATGGGAATATGCCTTGTAGTGTTACTTGAAGCTAACCTGTCACGGTCAAATGGATCGGGTACCTATCTTGTGAGCAGACTACAAATTAAGATCAATTCTAGTCATTCAGGTTGTTCCTGCCACATATAACCTGCATTTTTTGTGTAGTTTCTTGATGTTTTTGCCACTCATCAGGCTCAAGCTCCATTATACCTACGCGAGTGATGTGGATGCGTAAGGTGCCCCTGGTTGAGTATATTTAAGACAGGTTCTAATCCACTTAGATGGTCTGATGGTTGAGAGGTGTGTTGCCCATGCGAAAGATCATGGTGAAACCTTACAGTTACCATCTTCTCGAAAATATTTCATTGGTTGGTAATTGGTCACTCATTCCGCGTGATCTTGTTTTTTGTTGATAAGAGGTATATCTCCTAGCTTTAGCCTTCCATTGTTGTTCATGATCCGCAAGCTAAGGCTGCGGGATTTGGATCCTTGGAAGGACCATATTAGGGAAATCCTCTTCCTTTGGATGTATGAAGGAGGCTTCAGCATAAAGTCGCCTGTATCCTAACCCAGGTCAGTCTATATTTTGATTGTCCCGTCTAATGCTTAGTTTAGGCATGTGGTCGAACTCCATTTTTCAGCAGCATCACTGACCTTTTCTGGACACGGGAGTGCTGATCCAGTACTTGGCCTCCTTACTGAAGAGAGAGAGCCCCTTAGGGTAGAATTCTTCACGGTGGATTAGTTTCTCCTCCTAGTTCGATGATTATGACAAGATATAGGATTTTCAGAAGAAAGAGGAATAGTTCAATGAACGGTGGATTGATTCCCTGAAGTTCACCATGAGTAGGTTTTACCCTAAACCTAGAGGTAGAGAGCGCTAATACATGTAGCGAAGAGAAAAGAAGCATTCGGATCTTTTAGGGCCTGTTTGGTTACTGGGTTGGATTGGGTTGGGCTAGGTTGGGGTATCCTCCTGTGAATAGTAGATGTTTGGATGGTTGGAATGATAATTGTGATGTAATGTGACATTGATTATGTGTTATATTAACTTTTTTAATGATTATAATATATTTTTTATGTTAATAAGTGTATTTGAACAAGGTTAAAAACCATTCTACCAAAGAAATTGTATAGCCAATACAAGTAATCCCAACATAGGAATGCAGGTTTGGAGCCAGGGGTATGCCAGGGTACCCCAGGGTACCCTGGCAACCAAACAGACCCTTACTATTCTCTTTACTGGAAGATTGGTTGTTGTTTTTTCTCTTGCTGCTTTTTCTCCCCCATTGCATACCTTATGCCCACGTTGGATGTCGAACTTGTCTTATTTGATCGTTTGACGTCCTAGTTGCTGTCGGAATTCCTTGCTACTATATTAGAGTTGGACTACCATGCTACTTCCTTGTTTCGCTTTCCCATAACCCTTCTCTTACTCGACCTGATGACTTGCTTTGTCAAAGTCCTGGTGGCAAACTTTCCAAGGAAGAGTACATGCACAAACTGCCTTCTTCGACCTCACCTCAAATATAGTCACACATCATCTCACAAAACATATGAGTTGGTTATGAGAGTGAGGGAGTACTACTTTACAACTTGAGCTTAAATGTTCCAATTGATTGCCAGCATTTACATAATTACACGATTATAAATTGAAAATTGAACAGATAGTAATCATTACTAAAGAAAAATATATATTTATATGGGATTTTTACACCCATACCTTGAGTAATTTTGCAATTACAATCATAACCCTGGGTAATCGTGAATTACATCCAGAACTCTCAATAGTCTTAACTCTTACATCCACAACCCTTGAGTTAACTTCCATCTAATATTCCGTTAACTATGAGTATCTGTCAAACATTTTACATTTCTACCCTTTAAGTTGTATTTTTTACAAATGAGTACACTCCTCCTCCCCTCCTCATTGTCGACAACCACCTCCTCCCCCTCCCTCCTCCTCGTCGACAACACCTCCTCCTTGTTGACCCCCCGTTGCCATCGACCTCCTCTCCTTCCTCCTCCAGCGAAGGCAACCCCCGTCGAGCTTGCTTCCCCTTCCGACCCCCATGCAAGCAGATGCCCCGTCGCGCCGGTCGAACCCCTCCCCTGGTTGTGAGCCATGTCCGTTGTCTCTCCGTCCTCGTGTCGTCGACTCCCTACCCCAGCCTCGGCGCATCCCAAACCCCCACCGAACCCCACCTCCTTCCTACAGACAAGCCGACCCCGACCTCTGCTCACCTCCTCCAGCCCAGGCAGGCTGGGACCTTCCTCGACCCCCCTACAAGCAACTTCCCCTTCCCCGACTCCCTTGCAAGTAGCTTCCCCAGTCAACACCCCCCCTCCCCCATCGAACCCCCTCCCCTGGTTGCGAGCCCCGCTATCTCCGTACCCCCCTCCCCAGCTGGCTGCCTGCGACAAGCCTCCATGCGTTGCTTCCTCTCCATCTCCGCCGCCTAGGCCGCTTACCCTTCCCCGACCCCTCGCCAACCCTCCCCCCGTCGAGCTCGCTTCCCCTTCCCCGACCCCTCTGCAAGAAGCTTCCCCTTCCCTGACCCCTTTGCAAGCAGCTGCCCCGTCGCCAACCCCTCCCCCCCCCTGCGTGCTTCCTGCAAGACTCCCCGCCCCGTCGCTTACAACCCCCATGCCGTCTCGCACTGCAACCCTAGCCTCGCCGCATCCCAACTCCCCCCCCCCATCCCCGCACGTGCTTCCTGCAAGACTCTCCGTCCCGCCCCGTCGCCTGCAACCCCACGTCGTCTCACCTTGAAGTCTTCGTCCCCAAGCCTGCAAGCCCCAAATACAAGTGATATTATTTTTTTATTTTTGAATAATCCCAACCGTTAGATCAGAGATTAGTTAGATTAATTCAATCATCTGGTTAAGTTAATGAACTAAGCTAACGGAAAGTTATGAGTGTAAAACGAAGCATTTATTCGGGGTCATGTATGTAATTCACGATTATGCATGATTATGATTGTAATTGCAGAATTACTTAGAGTTATGGAGGTAAAAATCCTTATTTATATCCATGCACATATGTAATATAAAATGGATTACCCATGCAACATATGGAAAAATAACGGGAGAGCGTGCAGCAAGTGGGTAGGTTTTTACTCCTCAAATGTTATTCTAACAGAGCATGTTTCTCCTTTTTCTATAGTCTATGTATAAAAGGCAGCAGTCATCACTATCTTTAATTAATGGGATCTATAGGACGGGGTAGACTATAGTCTATGTATATGTGTGTGTGGTGCATCTTTTTATTTAGATTTGTCAATACCTTGCGAACATGCCATCAACGGTCTATGAATTCGGGAGGTAGAATAAAGAAATCGAATGGAAATTCTATTTGGCAATTGGATATTTTGACGGATTCCTTCCGTCATT
The DNA here is from genome assembly GCA_037367405.1 of Ottelia alismoides. NCBI lineage: Eukaryota > Viridiplantae > Streptophyta > Magnoliopsida > Alismatales > Hydrocharitaceae > Ottelia > Ottelia alismoides. Next base: position 18,096 of record JAZKJV010003158.1, on the reverse strand, counting down.
ACATTACATATAATTGAGTCATTAGTCTCGGTAACCACTACCATCCCATCCCATGTCTCGATCTATAGCATGGTTTCAGATTTCACGAAATTTCAGTGAAATTTTGCCGAAATTTCGGTTTCGACAAGGAACTGAAATTTCGAGCGAAATAACGACATGAAGGCAGTTTCCAATCATTTCTTCACAAATGGCGATAGCTCAAATAGACACATGGTTATAAAATAATACATAAAAAATCATTGTGTCCAAAACAACATTTTAGCATGCCATTAGAAAGACCATCAAACCAGCTTTAAAACGAAACTGAAATCACCTCAATCGGAGATATGAGGCTCAAGATATGCAAGATCAAAGACAAGGGCATAAATGAAAGAAAACATGAAATAAAAAACTACAAATAGGTCCCTGGGAGGGACTAAAATGAAAATATGAAAAGTACAGGACCTTCCCTGTAAATTACCCTTACGCACAGGGGTATTTTTGCAATTCTCAAAACCCGCGAGGGCTTTGATGCAAATTACCCCCATGCGCACGAGATCTGCACGTGATCTGGACCTGAATGATCGATATGGGTGAAATGTTGTTGAAATTTCGATGAAATATCGCATCAACATGGTATCGATATGATATCCAAAACCGATATTTAAACCCTTGATCTATAGTCCGAATGTTCATATGCATGGAGTCATTATAACGATCAATCAAAGATCAAATATGAAACATTCATACAATCGCAATCAATTTATTAGAAATGTTCGAAGTGAAATGTGTAAGATAATGCGAAGAATATTTTTTGATGGATCATCAATAAGAGTTATGCCATAGTTTACATGCTTCATATGCTAATAAGAATTTTGATAAGCGCAATGTGAAAGCATGTAAACATAGACATTTAATGATCATTAAAAAAAGATAAAATACATGTTATATCGAAAAGCATGAAAATATAACATTATTCCAAATTTGGAAGGGAAATTACAACTAATATTTCCAAAAGGTATTATTCCTAGCGTGCATTTAAATAATGGAAGAACTTTTTTGCTACAGGGGTAGCTTTTAGTTGGAGTCCATGGGAATATATTCCCATCTACAATCTCTTCTAAACTTTAACAAGGGTTTTTTACACTTTGTGCCCCTGCGAGATTATGCTATTACATGTATGCTCCTATTTTTTTAATAACACGTGCCTTTAATATATTGTCTTCTTACAAAGGTAAAAAATCATGCCCTCTCATTAAGGTATAATAAGAGCCACTGTTGTAAAAATTCCCCCGACTGGTCCGACTAGTAGGTCTGATTAGTCTAATTAATGGGGTGACCGACCGAGTATTGACTAATTCCGACTAGGTCGATCAATCAATCGATTTTTGCTTGAAGATATCATATTTTTTATCTTTTTAAAAGCAAACTTATTCTAACATGCTTATTGTTTTATTTAAATTCAATTACTTCTTCTCTTTCATTATGATAATATAAAAGATGTAGAAATCTTTGTAAATATATAAGAATATATGCATAAAAAGGATTTATATATTTAAAATAATTAGAAATTCAAAACCGACTAAAGCCCGACTAAATCCGATTAGTCGTCCGACTGCCGATTAATCCTTAGTCAGTGACCTAACTGACCGAGTACCGACTACGATTTTTGCAACCTTGATAAGAGCGTAAGTGTGATCATAGAAGGGTGAAACTGTGAATTTTGTAAGAAATATGTGCACAAGTGTTGTTGCAGAAAAAAGCAAGGGTATAAATACAACTGAAAATATTAGAGAGACACAAGCGTAAAAGTTCTAAATGAGGGCAAATGATAACTCTATAAATGCCTTACACACCACACACACCTCTCTACCTTAATTAACCTTCTAATCATCACACAAAGCTCCAATTGAGAGCTCCATTTCACCATCAACATGAAACATCCTTCTCTCATTTGCTTCTTCTTCTTCTATGCAGCGCTCGCCTCTTCGGTACAATCCGCTGTCTTCGATGACCTCTTCGAACCCTACTGGGCCCCCGACCACATCGTCGCCACCGCCAACCAGCCTCTCAAGCTCACATTGGACAACTCCTCTGGTATTTCTCGTTCGACAACCTTTACCATCAAGTGTTGAAGAGCTCGACTCGAACTCGACTCATGAGTTGGCAACTCGGAACCTTAACCAAATTTTGAGGTTTTATTTGAGAGATATGAAAAATGGATAAGCATATAAACAATAGATCACATTTCAATTTCAATTTTAAAATAAGTTTGTCATATTTGGTGATCAAAATTTCGCTTCAAGTAAGCTTGCGGTCGATGTAATCGGGTTGCTTCAGGATGTGGTTTCGTCTCGAAGAAGAAGTACCTGTTCGGGCAGGCCACCATGCAGATCAAGCTCATACCCGGCGACTCGGCCGGCACCGTCACCGCCTTCTACGTGCGTATCCGACCGCCTTTCTCTGCCGTGTTCTTGTCCTCGAGCATGGATTCTTGCGTATAAATCAATCCATGTTAATTAACTGATGCAGATGTCGTCGGAAGGGGTTAATCACGACGAACTGGATCTGGAGTTCCTTGGGAACGTGTCCGGTGAGCCATATCTGGTGCAGACCAATGTGTACGTAAATGGGTCCGGGAGTAGGGAGCAGCGCCACAGCCTCTGGTTCGACCCCACTCTGGACTTCCACAACTACTCCATCCTCTGGACGCCCTATCAAGTCAGGTATCTCCACCCGATTAATGGCTAATTAGTCAATTGGATTCGCCCACATGGCACTAGTGTGGAACCTGTATTTTGCAGGGAAAATTATTTTTTAAAAAATAATGTATATATATATATATTGTTGTTATGTTTCCTTAGGATTTTTTATGCGTACAATACATATTCTTCTATAAGCTTGATATTAACATTAGGTAAAGGGATTTTTAACCGGCAGACCCTATAAATTTTTTAAATTACCTCTACGACCTTTTGCATAACGTAATTACTCCATTGACCTTATAAATTACCCCAAGAACCCTCACGAGCTTCAATCAGAGTAACCGCAGGGTTCATAGGGTAAGAGTTGGCAAGTTTACAGGGTCGAGGGGGGAATTATGTTGTTTCAAAGGTCGTGGAGGTAATTGGCAAAGTTTATAGGGCATGTCGGGTAAAAATCCCTTAAGTAAAATGCCGATTGTTGGATTCATTTTAGGGTCTTTTTAGATTTACGTCTCTCCAAGATTTTGCGATGGCAGTTATACTTTTACTTTTTTTTGCAATAACACTTGTGCCCCCGTATACTTACTAAATACTACGCTTCTATTATACAAATATGGCCATATTTTATCATAACAGAAGGGAAATAGGGTGAATTTTGTAAGAATATTGGGGTAAAAAAGTAATTGCAAAAAAGTAGAGTCTAACTGTAATTATATAATCTCGCAAGGCGTTATTCCCTTTTTCCATACCCATTTAATTGGCAAAGTTTATAGGGTCATACATTATATTTTTGGGATTTTTACTCGGCAGACCCTATAATCTTTATCAATTGCCTCCACGACCTTTGAAACAACATAATTCTCCCCTCGACCCAGTAAACTTGCCGACTCTTATCCTATGAAACTTGTGGTTACTTTTTTTGAAGCTCGTGAGGGTTTTTGGGATAATTTATAAGGTCGATAGGGTAATTACGTTATGCAGAAGGTCGTGGAGGTGATTGGCAAAGTTTATAGGGTCTGCTGGGTAAAAAGTAATTGCAAAAAAAGTATGCACAATCGAATGTACAGCTATGCTCTGAAAGATTCAAATTATATGTCCATGGCCAACAAACCAATCGTGGGATCTAATCGTTGAATAGTAGATTTTAGTGTATGATATCTCAAAAATCCAAAATCAAATCATTTATTTCTTAAATATTAACATTGTGTAAAAAATAACCATTTACTTAAAAATAGAGGGTGTACGTGCAATTTTGTAGAAGAAAAGAGTATTTGTATAATATTTAAAATTTTTAGTATCATGAATCTTTTACACTTGTGTCCCTCCGAGTTTCTGCAATTGCAGTTATACCCTACTTTTTTTTGCAAAAAGTGCTCATGCATTCTTACAAAGTTCACATTAATTTGTCCTTTCATTAATGTAAGTTAAGGCATAAGTGTAATAACAAAAGGGCACTAGTATGAATTTTGCAAGTATATGATGGGCACAATTGTTATTGCTAACAGGGTGAGCACATAACTGTAATTACATAACTTAGAGGGGCACAAGTGAAAAAAACTATTATAATTATGTAAAATTGGGCAAGAAGATAATATTTTAGCATGTATCTTTAAAAAAAGAAGTGACTATATGTAAGTAAAATAATAGGTTTTTATCATTTGTCTCTATGCGATAATGCAATATCAGTATAGCCCTCAATTTTTTGGAATCAGTTCTACCTCTACTTCTTGCAAAATTTACAGTTTTGTCCTTCTGCTAAAGTAAAATAAGGGCACTGATATTACAAAAGGATAGAATTGTGAATTTTGCAAGAAGATAAGTGCACAATTGGTATTCCAAAAATAGAGGGGCATAACTGATATTACAATATCTTAGAGGAGCACAACTTATAAAAATCCTAAAATAATATCTGTATGGTATATGCAACTATGTCGAAAAAAATGGCATATTAAATATCAAAGTGAAGGTCCATCGTAGAAGTATGAACTGGAATATCTATGCGATTCGGACACCCTTCTTTTCTTTAAAAATTTAATTTAGATATTAAAATTTTCCATTATTTTTCTGAACATAAAAAAAAACAACGGCTGGAACTAAACCAAATACGTGAGGATTTAAGAAACCGGAGACAATGGACATTCTGAAAATAAAATAACATCTCAAAATTAAGAATAAATTACATAGAAGTCCTTTAATTATACATTGAATTTTTAGTGTCTCGAAAAGTAACAATGTGATACTCGATCTTTAAAATATCTTCCACTATGTCCGGCAGGTTTCTGGTGGACGGCATTCCCATCCGTCTCTTCTCCAGGAGCTCCGTCACCACCGCCGATGTGCCCCTTTACCCTCTCGCACAACCCATGTCCGTCTACGCCTCTGTGTGGAACGCCGACGACTGGGCTACGCAGGGCGGCCGGGTGAAGACCAATTGGACCCATGCACCCTTTGTCACCGAGTTCCTCTCCTTCGAAATCGTCGAGGCCACCGGTGAATGCCGCCCCGGATGGGGCCTCCTCACCCTACACCAGCAACGGCAGCTCAATTGGGTTCGCGCCCATCACTTGGTCTACGATTACTGCGCGGATCAAGCCAGGTTCCTTCAGATGCCGACCGAGTGCCATGATTGAATCATGGTCAATTGGATCGTAGACATATTGCTTAATCATCAGATCATTTAAGTGGATTGATTGTGGTATGTTGTTTTATGAAGTTTTTAACCTTTGATTCCGTATGAATGGATGTTTTGGATCGGATTTGATTGATGTAATATTCCATTATAAAGAAAACTAGACTTTTGGATTTGGACTCAAATAGGAGCCAAAATTGCAGTGGGTCTAAAATCTGAGGTCTGACCCAAATAATTAATGAGCCAGGTCAGGTCAGTGGGCTTAAAATCTGAGTTCAAGTGTGATCCAAGAAAACAAAGGATTTTTGCACCATGATCCAAGAAAACAAGGATCTTGTCCAATCACACCATAATGACCAATAAAATTATTTTTAAGGAAAAAGGACTCATATAGTATAGGTGTGTGCCTAAAAACTTCAGCATTAATCACCAAAAGAACACACCTGTAAACATGTCAGTTAACCAAAATAATGTTACATGTTAACGCTCTAGCATGCTCAACGATATTCTCTCCGTAGCATCGCTCCTGACGGAAAATCACACCATTTCTGACAAGAAACCAAATCGTCCCAATCATAGTCAGACGGCTCGATCTATCCATCTCCGTGCCATTCCAGATCGCTCCAATGGACTCCCAGAACCTAACCACATCATCTACACAAACTGTATTATTCCCGAAAAGCTCACACGCCTTCCGTGAGCTCCCACACCCAAAGAAAAGGTGATCCGCATTTTCCACCTCACACATATATCGCATACAACTGGATCAGTTGACTGAATAAATCGAACAAGTTGGTCCCCAATCAAGATCCTGCCCTCCTGAACAGTCATAGAAAGACCTTCACGCACATTGGAACCTTTCATTGCCAGATTCTTTTACAATATGTCATACATCCCCCTGGGTCAAAAACCACCCGCCCCTTCAAAACCTGGTATGCCTTGCCAATTGAGAACACCCCATCATACCAGCTCCAGCAATCTCGCCCCTCAATGGGCCTATCCACATTATCCAACTCCGTCGGTAATATCATCAGCTCCTCCAGGCGTTGGGCTGGTAGCTCAAAGAGAAATCTAAGGAAGAAGGAGTGTCCATCCCATATATTCACCACAGAGCAACTCGGGTCCATCGCCAACGCCATCAACCTCAGGAATCTGATTCTCAATGGCCCACTCTCGCTCTAATTTTCAGTCCGGAACTTAAATTCAGTGTCGTCCCCAAGGATGGATATGAGAAAGGGACGGATGGGACGGATCTCTTGCGTCGTCATATAGACCCCTCGCCAAAAATACGTAGGTGCATGCCTAAAGATCTCGTGCTCAGGCAACGACGAGTCATTACCATAGATATTCCTTATTAGGTTGCAAACCAAGCTATACAGTCGCCCCAAATACGAGTAATCCACTTGCTGATCGAAGCCTTGTACATCTCCTCCAAGCTGCGCACTCCCAAACCACCATCGTCTTTTGAACAAGAAATCGATTTCCAATCCACCAAAGGTGTCCCACTCGATCGTCCTGACAACGACCAGAAAAAGCATCTATTGATGCTCTCAAGTTTGTTCCCCACTCCCACGGACAGGAGTCTGGAGGACAAGAAAAAGATTAGGATTTGCGGACAGAACTGGGCGCAACAACACCAACCTTCTACCTATGAAACCTAAAATCTTACTTTGTTTAAAGCATGCGCATTTCAAGGGGTTGTGGTGTAACCATGTAGGAGTTATTAATGCAAGGGTTTTGATACGAAAAATGAACTTTATGCTCGGTGTCCTTTCAAATTTGTTAATAATACTTATGCTTCTAACTTCTTTTACCAGTAATCTTGTGCTTCTATATTCTTACTACTTGCAGTATCACCCTACATTAATATAGAGGTACTCGCTCTGTCTTCTTTTTTACAGGTGACACCCAGGGCTTGATGGTGGTACCTAGCTATCGTCGCTTTGCCTCGCACCATCCTACTATAGTATATATTATAATATAGACCAAGTGGGGCTCATTGCTTTCATGGGCAATGGTCAAGTTCTAAGGTTTAGTCGAAATGGTGCTATAAGTCCATGGATTTACGAGTCTAGTCTCAAAAGTCAAAGGCTTTCGACCCATAATATATTATTGAGGAAAGACGTTGGAACGAAGTATGTCAATCGTAATTCTAGATCCCCACCCCACGAAAGATTGTTAGAGTTGGGAGGGAATGGCTCCTGCATTACATGTAGTTTACTGCTAATTTTGCAATTATTAGAGCACGCTTATTATTGCAAAAACTTAGAACGGTACAAGTGTAAATTCCAACTTAAAAAAGTTGTGGTCTAATTATAAAAGTTCATAGGGATTATAATGTAATTGAACAAGATTTTAGGGCTCGTGGTATAAAAATCCCTATAATGGGAGAAAAAAAACAACGGCATGGGCGTTGGCGTCATGGAACCCAGCTACCCAAAGCTCGCACCGGCTGTTTCCCGTGGGATTTTTTTTTAAATAATTATTAAAAAATCGTAATTAATTAAATAAGCATCAAGGGAAAAAAATTAAAAAAATAGGTACCTATCGACACCTGAGGTGCCGATTTGGGGCGCCCCCTCCAAATCGGCACCTCAGGTGCCGATTTGGGCAGAGGCGCCAAATCAGCACCTCAGGTACCGATTTGGGATGGGAATTTTACAAAACAATTCCCTTTAATACTGTTATTCAATTTCAGTACTGTCGGAGATTACAAATTATTTTTATGTTCCTTAGATATAAATAATTGAAAAATATTTTTAGGAATTATGTAAATAATTTTACAAAATATTATTCTACAATTATATTTATGTTCATTTGAGTACATTTGAGGGATTACATAAATAAATTTAAAAAATAAAATAAATTTAATAAGCTATCAATAATTTCATTCATCACACTATTTTTGATCTATCAATAGAGCTTCGTGCTCTCATATTCTTCCCGATAACGTTATTGTAAAATGTTAAGTATATCTTTATTTTTTTAGTATATTCTTCATTATTGATACATACTTAGAATATTTATAATTGACATGTCAACAATATTGTAGCAAATATAAAGAAATTGAGAGTGTGAACAACATCATTTACCATTGATATATGTGAACTCAACAAGGTACAACTTGACATGAATTAATTTAAAAAAATTATAAGTATTTTATTAAATTCATAAGAGAAGAAATATGAGTTTACAAATAATAAGAAAAAAATTTACAATAACTTAAACTTTCCATATCTTCAGAAATCCCTTCAGACCTCCTCCTCCACCTCCTGCACCACCTCCCTTGTCGTTTCCTTTCCCTCCATCTCCCAATTTTTTGTGAGTCTCCTCATGTGTTGTCTTCTTCTTCTTCTGTTTGGACATTTGTTCTGAATGCGTTGGAACGTGCCCTGGAGGATGCGGTCTAGCTGACGACTTCCGTGGCGGTTCGATTGTTTGTGATTCCTGATTCCTTGACGTTCGTACACTTGTTGAATGGCGAGGCGGCTCTGATGGAGGAGGCTCAGTGATCCTTACTCCAGGAGAAGGTCGTCGAGGCAGCTCCGGACGTTGTTGTGGTATCGTGGATATACCAAACAACTGTCTATCAAAATCAGTTACCTCCATTTGCCGAACACTATCAAATATCTGCGACTGCAAATCTCCTGAACTGTATTGAGTAGACGGTATGAGCTGAGAGGGTCCGGAGTCAAATTGACTCGAAGGTCCAACAAGCGATGGTCTTACAAGATTGCGACATTTTCATTGTTATAAGTATCACAAAATTTAAACATAACGTATTGAAATGAGTTCGTATATTCTATAATATATTTATACCTGAACCTCTAAATCCGGCTTCACCGATTTGAGACCCTCTAAAGCCATACTCGATATAGCTCACACCTGAAATATGTTAATTACATTATATGTCACATAAATTACCTAATAGGTAAGAGGAAAATGCAATGTAATAAATTAAGTACAATTTTACCTGTAGATACGAATCCTGGTTGAATTGGTAGAACTTCCTGTCCGCTGTATCCCTGACTCGAAGGACCAGCAAATGATGATCCTGCAAATTGGGATTGACTAAAAGCTTCTCCATATCCTGCAAGAATCAGATATTCATCTTTTAGAAAATAATACATAAGATAAAATTTAGTTATTTAATTTAGTCATTTTATTACCTAAAGCTCCAAATCCAGTTTGGTCATATTGAGATGCGAGTCCTTGATGACCTGATGAGTACCCTTGCCCGTCATATCCTGCAGACATCATTCCTGAGGTGCCAAATATTGACTCCTCCATTGTCTGACCCTGGAAAAATGCCTGCTCACCGAGTCCTGCTATATTTTATGAGGAGCTGTATTTATATGTCTAAAAATCGATATATGGATAAGAGTTAACTATACATAAACAAATAACTAAAACCTGAACTAGCAAAAATCTAAATAAATGAAATGCTAATGTAATGTGTAATGTCCCCTATTTAATTAATTTCAATTTTTTAATAATTATTACAAAAATCTCATAATAAAATGTCTACTGTCCTTAATTAATTTCAAATTTTTTAATTATTATTACAAAAATCTCCTAATAAAATGTCTACTGTCCCCTACTTAATTAATTTCGATTTAAATAACTATTACAAAAATCTCTTCATAAAATATCTAATGTGAGTGACATTAAAAAAACATATTACTTGTTAAATTTAACTAAGCATCAATTTTGAAATATAATTTAACTAAGCATCAATTTTGAAATATATTTTAACTAAGCATCAATTTTGCACAACTAATTACTTGTTAAATTTAATAAAAAATCTTGAATAAAATTACCTGAAAGATGCGTGTCTTCTACAAGAAATGTTATCCAAAAGTTAATAATATAGCGTCCTCACTGATATAGCGTCCTCACAAATAAAACCCTGCAAAAAAAGCAGAACAAAATCTACGAACAAAGATATCTTATTCTTACTTGAATAAGATTACTCGATCGAGAGCAGCAATCGCACTTCAGAATACAGAAAGAGTGAACCAGAGAGAATGAATGGGGAGATGATGAAGAAGGAGAAGGAGAGGGGGAAATTGTGAGGAGGATGGAATGAGGGGGGGCGTTATATATAAGATTTGGGGAGGAGGGGACCGTTGGCAAATTTCCAACGACCCTCTCTCAAATCGGCACCTCAGAGGCCAACGGGTATCGCCCAAATCGGCACCTGAGGTGCCGATTTGGAGGGGGCGCCCCAAATCGGCACCTCAGGTGCCGATAGGTACCTATTTTTTTTAATTTTTTTCCCTTGATGCTTATTTAATTAATTACGATTTTTTTAATAATTATTTAAAAAAATCCCGTTTCCGTCGCTCTCCATCGGCTCCTTCCACGTGGCGCCGTCTCCCATTACCTCACCAAGTACGTCATCCTCCAAAGCCCACCCCACCCTCGCCGTTCACATCACCGACTTCATCCGACGGCTTTCCTCTCCCGTCCCCAACTTCCCACCTCCATTCACCGTCGGATTTCCATCCCCGGCAGCTATAAGTATCTCGCCGCCCACAAGGTCGAGGAGGCTTCGTCTCACGAGCTCTTGAAAGTTGTTTACAAAATACGAAGCTCGCCTTCTGGAGACTTCTTCTAGGGTTTGGTATTGCGTGCCATTTTCTAGGGTTTGCAATTGCATCGCCCGTCTTCGGGTCCGCGCCCCGATCTACCCGTTCTTCTCGTGCTCCAATTCCTTCCTCTGCCCGTTGTTGAATCGATGGTGAGCTCTCGATCTGCTCGTATCTCCGATTCGAAGTGGTTCGGAATCGGATGCATTCCTGGATGATTTTTTTCTGTGAATTTTTTTCTGTGCGATTTTGAGTTGAGGTTTTCTTATCAATGATGCTGTTAGGATTTGAATTTTCCGCCCCGATGGACCTACAAATCGTAAATCTAAACCCGCGGTGTTCCTTTCCTTTTTTTTCCATTTTTTCAAGCTTCGGTGGTACATAATGTCATGTTTTGATCTTGAATAAGTTTAAGTCAGATGGCGTGTTGTGTTTAGCTAGCGGTTGTAGCTTCATCTCCTGGAGAAATCAGGTTCCAATGCTGTTAGTTTATGATGGGAGTTGATTCTAAAAGAGGGATTATCTTCTTTGATGCTACTACCTGCTGGTATTTTGATTTTGAGCTTAGTTATTGCTTCGAAAGCCTGGTATTTTCCTCTAATTACAATACACTTTTTTATTAGACTGTGTGTTTGGTGTTTGCTGCCTTGACAGAAGTTATAGGAACCGGTTGAGAAGTGTTGGAGATTATCGTTATTGGTTAGATCTAAAAGTTGTAGAGTTTCTTGGCTTTTTACTGTGACATTAAAGTAATTTCTTATATCCACCTCTTGTTGTGTTCTGTCGAGGTAACTTCAAAATCTGCAATTGTTAAGCTTTTCTCTTTCGTGGAGATGAATGGTATTGTTTTAAATATTGCCATTTACACTTTTAATTCGGTGCATTAATCAAGTGAAAATGGAGACATTGGTTCAGACAAATCTAGAGTTTCATAACTTATATATTAATGAGCTGTTGGTGAGAAACCTGAATTTGATAGGTGCCTTCTGCTGAATTCGTTGTGTTTTCACAAGTAAAGCTGATCTTTTTTTGGCTGTTTGAAATTGTTACATCGTTTATAATTCTCTGTAGGAACCTGCTCCCACGAAATCTGCTGCACTCCTCTTTGATGAGATTGCTGTTCCCCTTGCTGATGCTTTATTAGCTGTTAAAGAGATCAGTGGCAAAGTGGTTGGAGATAATGATGTTATTGTGTGCACTCAGACATCGACATTAAGTGAGCAGTTTTAATGTGTTTTCTTAATTTTTAAGCTGTTCTGAATGTATTGACAGATCTATGTCCCATTTTAAAGAAATTTGTTTTAAGTATAATGTTATTCGATTAAAAAAGCTAGTCAATAATTTTATTTTTAAGTAGTTATTTCCATTTGTTTGTTGTCATTCCTGGAAGATCTGAGGGTTCTTTTAGATGTGGACAAAAAACTTTAGGAGGTGTGTCAATATATTCACTTTGACCTTTTCAGTGTAACATGCCTAGGGAATTAAATTTAAGCATGACTGGTACTAAGCATGAGATAAACCTTTACAAAGTGGCCCACATTATGAAATTGATAATTACCTGCAATGCAGTCTCTATTTCTCGGATCATCTATCCTGTTTAAGTACTGTAAACATTTATAATGTAATTTTCAATAAGGAATTACCAAATGCAAATTGATGGTTTTCTCCTTTTTTGCATCAACAACAGAGAAACTGCCAGTAGAGTCGGCCTCTCTAGATGCTGTTTTATCAATTCTAAAAGCACCTGAGAGTCTGTCGGAGGAGCTTGTTGGAGATATCATAAGATCATTGAAACCTGGTGGCATGTTGGTAATCCAGATTGCCCTTGTCCTTGCTGATGCCACTGACAAGGTGAAAAAAAACATTCTATTGCAATTTCCTATATTTCCAGATGTAATTTTTTGTCAGTAAAGTTGATTTTTTAAGATGTCTATGCCCGCATTCAAACCAGGCCTTGGAGAAAAAGCTGCTGTTATCTGGATTCGTAGATGTCCAGGCAACTGATATCAAGAAACTCATCTTACCTGCTGAAGGAGGCAGAGTCCTAAGTGTGAGTTAGCAGACACTTTCCATCCATTTTAGTTATGTTTATATATTATTAACATACCATTAACTTGCCTTGTTATAAATTGTTAGATCAAGGCCGCAAAGGCATCTTGGTCGATTGGCTCTTCATTCTCCATTAAGAAGGGTGTGAATGCGTTGCCAAAGATCCAGATTGATGATGATTTGGACTTGATCGACGAGGATAGCCTGCTCACCGAGGAAGACTTAAAGAGACCCCAAGTCCCAGTAGGTGAGATGGTTGTTGCACCAATGAATAACCTATTGTACAATGTGCTGCCTTGCATTGAAGATTCATAAAATTTAATTTTTCTGCTTGCAGTTGGAGATTGTGAAGCTAGCAGCACACGGAAGGCATGCAAGAACTGCACATGCGGACGAGCAGAAGCTGAGACGCTGCCTAAGTTGGGATTGACTGCAGAACAGTTGAATAACCCCCAGTCCTCCTGTGGCAATGTGCGTGTTGCTTACCTGTTACGTTAGGTTGATTGTCTTATCTTTTATGTCCATTTCTTCCATGTCTTGATCATGTCTGATAATTTGGCAGTGTGGCCTTGGTGATGCTTTCCGGTGCGGTACCTGCCCTTACAGGGGACTCCCCCCATTCAAACCCGGAGAAAAGGTGGGGATGAAATATCCAACCTCTTACCTACACTCCCACAACATATTTGTGATATACACTGATCGAAAATCTATATGTATCTTGCAGATATCTCTGTCAGGCAACTTCCTTGTTGCTGACATCTAAATGCTTTGAAGGAAGATTTTGTTGCCAACAAATTAGAGATTATCTCGCCAATCTTTCCGCCAATAGGTCACTTTTTTTTCTTCTTTTCACCTAACTGACGATTGATGAGTAAGTTAGGTGATGGTTTTTTCAGACAGTTCCGTTTCGGTGGTCATGTATTAAGAAGTATAAATGGCACATGTTGGTTTTTACATTGGTCTTTGTATGATCTGAAAATTGCGGGGTGATTTACTAGGAAATCAACAGAGATTCTGTGGAAAGAATGTGTCAAATGAAGTCAGGTAGCATGATTGCTCTATGGGGAATAGGATCGGAATTAGGCTGTCTATTTTAATGTCGTCAGCAGAGGAGAATATGAATTTAGTTAGTGACTTCTCACTCTGTTTGTTGTCCTCTTTTCAAGGGCATGCACCTTCGTTGTCCTCTTTTTGTATTCTTGTCATCTGTTTGTTATATCTGTTGGAACCCAAGGATTCTCGTCATTTTCTCAAATTACTTGCTACTACGTCAGAGTTTGCATTCTGCTTCTGTTAGACGGTATTGTGTTTTTTTTATAATGGAGATGTTGGTAAGGAATGATACCATAATAAGTAAAAATAGGATTTTCTCAGGTGACTCGTTAAAGATAGGAGGGCTGAAGGGTTTCACATACGGCATTTAATGGATTTTTATATGCGTAATTTATAAAAGAGTGTCAATTACGCGTCCATTCCCAATAAGAGGCGTTATTTTTAAATATAACAAAGAACAGACTGTCTTCCTTAAAAGTTCGGTTCTTCCTTTGTTACATCTAAAAAATAAAATCTTTAATCAGAGAGCGACGCAAGTCTGGCTTATTCTGTAACTTACCCTTTTTATATTAAAGAATTTCGTGAGTGTGACCCTATACAACAGATTTAGTCATTTAATGATTTCCATGAGATGTTTAATCACGTATCATTTAATTGATTTATTCATGTCAGCTGTTAAAATAATCGTGGATGGGCAAAAACCCAAATACCTATATTTAGTAATGGGATTTTCACGCCCATAACCCTGAGTAATATCGTAATAACATTCATAACCCTGAATAATCGTGAATTACGCTCAAAATCCTAAATAAATGTGTCGTCTTACGTCCATAACCTTCCGTTACTTGACTTTGCTAACTCAATCAGATATTGAGTTAATCTAACCATTCTAAGATCTAACGATTAAGATTAACTTAAATAAAAAAATTATCCCATCGAAGCTCCTCGACATCAGTTCTTTGGGCAGGGGAGGGAGGGGGGTTCTCTGGTCAGTCGGGATCGCAAGTGGGTCTCGGTTCCGGGGGGGGGGGGGGGGGGGGGGGGGCTCCCCAGGGCAGTTGTCTCGGGGAGGAGAGGGGGGGAGGGGAGGCTCCTCTGAGCGGTGCAGCGAGTCTGAGGGAGAAGGAGGAGCTTCTCTGGGCGGTTGTCTCGAGGGAGGGGAAGCGGGAAGGGGACCTCTTCTCTGGACGGTGCAGGTTGTCTCAGGGGGAGAGGAGGGGGGCTCCTCTGAGCGGTTCAGGTGAGTCTCGGAGGGAGGGAGGGGAGGGGGGGAGAGGGGAGCTTCTCTGGGCGGTGCATGTTGTCTCAGGGGGGGAGGAGGGGGGGGGGCTCCTCTGAGCGGTTTAGATGAGTCTCGGAGGGAGGGAGGGGGAGGGGGGCCTCCTCTGCCGGTGCAGGTGGGTCTCGGGTGTGTGTGTGTGTGGGGAGGGGGGGGGGGGGCAGAGTGGTTCTTGGGTCCAGGGGGTCGCGAGTGAGTCTCGGGTCCGGGAGGAGAGGAGAGGTGTGACTTCTCTTGCCGGTGGCGGGTGGGGACGCAGAGCTCCTCCGGAGGAGCCTCGGACAGGGAAATCTCATCGCAGGAAGGGCTTGGGGACAGGGGACGCTCGTCCCGCTGGGGGGTCGGTGGGGTCTCCAGGATAGGGGAAACTCGGCGCGGGAAGGGAGGAGGAGGGGGTCTCCAGGACAAGGAAAACTCTGTGCGGGGAGGGGGGCAGGGAAGGATGGCATGTTATGTAAATAAGGATGGATAGTAGGGGTAGTTTTCTATTTTTTAACGGAAACCGTCAAAAACGCACATCCCAAACAGAACATGACATCGGGTTATGTCATGTAAGAGTTAAGCATTATTCAGGGTTTCTCATGTAATTTACGATTATGCAGGTTATGAATGTTATTGCGAAATTACTCAGGATTATGGGTGTAAAAATCCCATTAGTAATCGATATATCCAGATGTGTTTAAACATGTTTTGTAACAATGGTTCCTTAAAGATTGTGAAAATACGTGAAGATTTACATCTCATTTATCACACATAACTTCATTTCGGTTAAGATCAACATCACGCCTCGGATTTTTTGACTTCACAACATCTACTAGAAATATATTGTACCCCATTTGTAAGGTTACAACAACAAAGCCTTTTCCCACATTAAGTGGGGACGACGACATGGATTCTTTGCTTTCATTCATATCTCTTTTAGATCATTCTCAATCCCGTTGAATAGTCTCATTCCAACACTTCTTGTGAATTCATTGCCCTCTCTTAGTCGGTTCAACATCTCAACACTTGCATCTCCTAATTGGTGTATCACCCGACCTCCTTTGTAAATGATCAAACCACCTTGAGCGATTTTCTCGCATCTTATCCTCTATCGAATCTAAACTCACTTTCCTTCTGATTGCATCATTCTGAATCAGATCTTTACGTGTGTCCACATATCCACCTTAGTCTTTTTATTTCAACAACTGACATTCTCAATACATGTCTATGGTTTACAGGCCAACATTCAGATCCATAGAGCTTAGTAGGTCTTATGGCTGTTTTGTAAAACTTTCCTTTGATTTTCATAAGGTTTTTCTTATCACATAGAACATAAGAGGTCCATCTCCACTTTAGCTAACGTGCATTTATTCTGAGTAACATCTCCATCAATTTCTCCATCACGTTGAAAAATAGATCCCAAGTATTTAAAAAATCTTTCTTCTGAATATATTTATTTGTATTTTTTTTAAAAAATTCTTCTGTACCCCATCTGTAAGATTAATTTTTTAAAAATAAATGATCAAAACCTATCTACAACATTTCAGATTCAGTTAATTTGGACTTCTATCGAATATTATCTAATTGAATATCCAACTTAAGATTCTCGAGAGGAAGTGAAAAGAAATGTCATAGAGAGGGACACATATAAGTGAACTATATTCATTCAACTTGTTTAATCTCATTCTACTTCACCTTTCAAAAGATTGAGCGATTTTCCTTTACGCAGGTGGAGGTTTGATCATAGAGAGAATTGAATATGAGCAAATATTGAGAATGATTTTTGACAATGATGTTAATCCCTTTCGTCCAAGGAGAAGAAGTCAAATAGAGAGAACACAATAAAAAGATAATCGTTCAAATTCATCGCTTATCACATAAGATTTAACTTATTACCAAACGAGACTTTAACAATGCTACCGAGTTCTCGAGGACGTGATTCGCAGCATGGATCTCGCGGATTACGGTCTAGCCATAGTTCATGAGAATCACAACTTATAGAGAGAATTGAACATACTGAAAAGACGACGAAGTTGAGGATACTATATTTGTTGATTGATAAGTAAAAATAGAAAAACAAAGGATCGCAATGTTGGAGTATTTGATGTATGCGTCAGTTATGAGGGAGGTGAGTAAATGGATCTTTCCATGATTCATTTACCTCATCCAGTTGTTTAGTCCCACATCTACCAGTGGTGGGACTTGGAGGCTTTGTGGAGGCTATATAAGAAGCCCCAGACCTTCTGTATCAGATGAGAGAAAGTGCAATGCATAACCTGGCCCTTTGAGGCCTTCTCCCGTGATTTCATCCCGCTCCTCACGGAGTATGGTTCCACGTAAAATTCCGAGTTCAATGATGTTTATTCTTTATTTCTGATACTTGCTTCCGCATGTTTATTTTTCTAATATGGTATCAGAGCGAGTTCGGTTCTCGTGGAATTGTTGTTAGAAGTTTTATATTTTGTTCGAGATTCGATTTAAAGCGAGATTTCGATTCATTATTTTTATCATGGTAGGGGATCTGTTCCTGAAGATCACGTCTGTTGCCAAGTTCCAGGCATATTTCCTGATGGATGCCCTAGTTTCTTGGATGCCCTAGCTCTCATGGCATCTAATCCTGATTCCCTCCTTGGAGTTCGGCAACTCCATCGCCATCCAGGTGATCTCAAGGCAGTGTCGCTGCATCTAGCGGCGCAACATCTGACGAAGGTGCAGAACCTGCAGTGGTGTGCCCCCAAATCTTCAGCCCTGATCTCCAGGGGCTCACCATCGCCATCGTGCGCGCAGTACGTGCTCAAGACCCATCCGCCATCAACGGTGACGCACCCA